>VBVQ01003480.1:0-18582 GCA_011636635.1 Tetramorium simillimum | reverse complement strand
GACCGTGAGGGGGCGGCAGAAAAGCGGGGTGAAAATCACGTCCCGTAATTCCCGGGCATTAAGGTAAACGTCCAACTCGCAGGGCGCAGGTTCGGTCGCCATGGTAACCACAGGGTGCTTCCCACCACCCGTCCCTTTCAATCGATAACTTATGAAACCGTCGTACATTCCTCCCCGCTTTGCCCTGCCGCCCTTCCCGTCGGCTGGATACGCGACTCGGCTTCCTGTCATGGCGACACTTCGAATATCTATGTTAAAAAAAAATAGAAGAAAAAGCACGAGAAAAACGTTTTTATACGTGCGACTAATCGCGCTGATGTCTTGCGAATTTGCAGAATAGATTCGGCAAGAAAGAGTTTCCTGTATTTCTATTTCTGGAATGTTAAAAAATATTTGCTGACTATATTTAACCGTTGATTATTATGAATAATATATTATTTTAAATAACTGAAGATTAAAAATCTCTTTCGCTTTACTGATTTGGTCATATTTTAAACCATCGCGTTTTAGACCGAGCAATAACAAATGTAAAAATTACGACCCTTCATTTATGTGAATGATAATGAAATTAAAATCTTATGATGTTCTCGTAAAATCGCACGACGCTTAATCTTTATCGGCGATAAAATGATAAGTTTCGCGATTCGATCTGTCGCTCTTCCATACTCAGTAATTTTACGCATCGCATTACGACATGCGCCTCGAAATCCACGTAATGCAATTCGCAATTACGGCCAGCCGGCTGCGAGCGAACGGAACTTGTTTATTCTTCATGACGTATGATCGCCGATATTAACTGCGAACGCTTTAACCGCCTGCCCACCATTTGTCGGCCGGTAATGCGTGCGATCGATTAATTAAATCCGGCCAACCGGCGGCGGTATCGCGCGTCGATTCATCCCCTAAACGGCTGGCCAATCGCAGCGAGCTTGCACCGGGGTGGTTACGGCGACCCTTCACTGATATCCTCGAGGGTGGGGAATGGTAGGAATCGTAGGATACGATTATGATGCGGCAAGGCGATCACGTCAAATTGGGATCCTTCGGAAAAGGGATGACATCTCCGGAATAACTCCTCGCGCCGAATCCTCGGCGCCGAGGAGTTTATCGCGCGGAAGATAGCCAGATAATAACGTATCTATAGCGCGGAGAAATTTCATTTAATTCTCATCATCTCGATTTGATTATTACCTTATTAATGAAACTTATATTTGATCATTTTTTGATATAGATGATAAACTTTTGATGTGCAACTAATATTACTATACTGAGAAAAATATAGTTACTTTTGGTTATAATTTTATAATATTTCTAACGATAATTATGGTTAACATAACGATGTATATAGTTAAATTAATCGTATTTATTGTTAGAAGTATTATAACATTATAGTTGAGACCAAAAGTGACTATATTTTTCTTTCAGTGTAGTGAATTAGATATTACATATATACAAAATTTTTATACTTTCCTGAAAAGGATTAATCATACTTGCCGTCTAAGACGGTTAGCTTATTTCACACACACTTGTCTTTTTCTCCATAAAATCCTTGTGTTAAAACAAACTTATCGCGCGCATCATACAATGAACCATGACGCCGATTTCTCAATCTCTTCCTGAATAATCTGCAAGATTGTAAATACAATACGGTGAAGAGTAGAGAAGAAGGCAGACCGAGAAGAGGCCGAGACAGAGGTGAAGGAAAGAGTGAAAGAGCAGGGAGGGCAGGAGGCAAGCTCTCGGTCCAGCTTATATGCAGTTCGGAGAATTTTAACAAGACGGGCTCTCGTCGCCCTGGGCGAGGAATCCTCTAACAAGAAAGGGCACTTCTCCCCTCAAAAATAATGAAGTCTTCAAGCCGCATTCCCACAGGCTCCCCGAGGGTGCCGCGCGTTGCGCACCTTTTGTGCTACTCGAGTCACCGCGCGGATTCGCGATCGCGCACTCTCTTCCGTCAAAGTGTCAACCCTCGCCGCTAAGGTAACAAAGCCCACGCGATAATGCAAAGAGCAGAATTATTTTCTCCATGATGTAATACGTCGCACCTGTCATCGACTTAAACCCGCAAGAATCAGTGGTCCAGCCATTCAATAGAAATTGGATTGATACGTAACTTGATTCAATTTATATGACACACAAAACTAATAAATTGAATATATCTAACATTTGGTTTAATAATCAAAATATTTTAACAAATCGTTTTCCGAGATGCCTGTAAAAGAGATTAATTCGGGATTAAATAATTATAAATTTAATTATGGAAAAATAATAATTAGCGAAGAATGATATATAAGAAAAAATAAATACATAATATCAAATAATATGGAACATAATTTATCGAGAAAATTTTAAATACAAAGCTGATCGGAAAGCAAAAAATGATCATTAATTAAAAAGAATATCGATAAAGATTGTTATAAATTTTCAGAGGTGATTTTATAGATTTTACGGGAGGCATATAAAAGCGTGAGAAAGGAGATAGACAAGAATGGTCTTCCACTTGATCGCAAGTCGTCATCAATTTGCGCGCCGCTAAACGAATCGGCTTGTCGTCCCATCCAGCGACGCGCGTTTTCGCACCATCTGTATGGATATTTCAGCTCGCTGGCCCGTGCCCGGCTAATTAAATCAACTCGGGAATTCGTGGCGCTTATCGGGATTTCATGTAAATTCGTGAGCGGCGCGAATCCGATGTCCCGCGTGCCAATTAGTCGAGCCGGCGTCCGAACCGCGCGATCCGCCTTGTAATTTCCTTGCTGAAGGATACTATAAGGATGTTTATGCGATCCGATGAATTATTGGTCGTACGCACGCAAACACATTGCTAATTTCGTCACCTTTTGAATGAACCGTGATAATC
This sequence comes from Tetramorium simillimum, assembly GCA_011636635.1. Taxonomy (NCBI): domain Eukaryota; kingdom Metazoa; phylum Arthropoda; class Insecta; order Hymenoptera; family Formicidae; genus Tetramorium; species Tetramorium simillimum. The sequence continues at coordinate 15,722 of VBVQ01003480.1, read as the reverse complement.
CCACGTGTATCGTGAACATGCGCTAATTAATTCACTCCTGCAAAAAATTATATGTCCGAAAATATACCTACATTTCATTTATTCAAGTATATTTAATAATGAAAATTATTTTCATAGTTATTTGTCTTTTTTGTTACTTTTTTTAAATATCTATTCTATTTCTGTACGTTAATTTATTATATTATTATAGCAGTTACATTTTAATATTTTTGTCAATAAATTATATCTGCTTATTATATTTTTCTGCCGACGATATTTATTTCAAAGTAATAAATTGTTAGAAAAATGGACAACCCCGTTGTCAGTCTCGAAAAACGTGCACTTCCACTTTTTTCCACTCCGCCAGCGCTCGTTAACCAGAATCCGAGTGCGTAGCTAAAAAAAATCACGAATAAAAAGAGTGCGGGCCGGGACCTAACCGGGTGGTACGTTTAATTCGGAACGCGCGAAATAACAAACAAAAGGGAACCGCCGAAACTTAAACCAAACAGGCGGATTGGATATCGTCGGCACCGGCTACGTGCGCGCGAAAGTGTATCGACGCAATCGAAATCGGCGCAGGGGCGAAATTGGCCGGTCGATCTCACAAGAGCGCCCCGGTCCGCCCCTGTAACTCAATTATTACGAAGTAACGGCCATGGTTGCACGATTTTTTTCCCAACCAGATTTTACATCGGTTTTAAAAAAAATACGCTGAAAAAGTTTGCTCTGGTAACGGAATAATAAAAAAAGAAAATAGTTTTCCACATTCATGTGTTAAATAAAATTTCACACGCATAGGCGTGAAAAGGCCTTTTCATATTAAATCCCGCAATAATCTAGTAATTTCAAAAAATTTTCCGGAATGATTTCTTCGTAAATGTTACTTTTTAAATTTATGTGCGATGAATATCGGATATAGATAGCCGAGGAATCTGAAAAAAGAAGAGAGAAAGAGACACGCGCAAAAAGAGAAAGAGAGGAAAGGGGGCAGGCAGCAAAGGGGTGGTTCGTTATTCTTTCGAGGAAGCCCGTTCTTTACATATGGCGCTTAGTACAGGCAATAACCATCGATAATCGGCCAATAGGAACGACTACCCCTCGCGGATCGTCAGTTCCCTTTGCCCCCTTCCGCGGATCTGTAGGCAGCATGACAAATAACTCTCACAATGGCCCATCGGCCACCCCCGCCCTCCGCTTGCCACCCTTCTTGCAGTTCGCCAGCTCGTTCCCTTCCAACCCCCTCGTGTTATACACGACCAGATCGGTTCCGGCAATTTTACATTCACGTCACAGCTCCGCTGATTTATTATAATGTTTGCCGCTCGTCCCCCCTTCGTTCCTCCATCATCCCCCTTCCTCTGCAGTCACGCTGACGACCCTATGTTCAACCGGCGAATTGGGAAAATACTCTCCGGGGGATGAACTGTCGATAGAACGATAGCTGTTTCGAGGTCGAGGGATCGAGATCAAAATCGGATGAGATCATAGTCTATTTATGATTGCGGGCAAAGGGGGATTTAAATGTGATAGTTTGACGAAAATAGCGGGAATCGTTTGACAATTTACAATTGTCTCAATTCGAAAATTTTCCATTTTTGGCATATATGTTTAAATATTAAAAATTGCGGTTTGGGAATTTATTTTTCGCAACAGAACTAATTTTTTAAATTGCCTACTGTTTTTTTTTTACAATATACTCTGGATGTTTTTAAGACGCGATCTCCTGGAATTTTCCCGGAAATCCGTAGCGGAAAGATCCTCCGGAAGATCGATTCCTGGCAAGGTCCTCCAGGTGCTCTAAGACTGGGTCCCGATAAACAAGACAATTTCACGGGAGGACGTCCCAAGGAATCCATAAATCGTGGCGAAGCAACTCGTCCGCTATCACGTATCCGCGCTCCGCCGCGATTAGAGCCGATCGGACCAAACCCGCCATCTTGAAGGCGTTTGCCACCAAACGATTGAATGTCTCCCCAAGCGGACATCCCACGCCGTATCGCCTTCGGACCCTTTTTCTCACCGATGCAAACCTCTCTCTTTTCCCCTCGCACCCCTACCGATTCGCCCTCGCGTGTCGCGAGAATTGAAAGCGTTAGCAATTCGGCCGACTCGAGAGCGGCGACGATTCTATTTTCTTCTGCTCGACATCGCACGAGGGATAAAAATCTTTACGGCAAATCCAACTGCGAAAATGGGATAGGTTATCCCCCTTATATCGGGGGCGCCCTGTAATACTCACCCTGACGATTGGCACGATCGTATAAGATTTGCGGAAAAGATTGCGGTATCAATCGCAGGGCGTGAAATTATTAGGAGTTTGGTATATACAATTCTGTCGGCGCGAATATTTGTATTTTTTTTTATTTGCGAGCTCTTATAAATGTAGATCAACATTTCTTTAACGCCATCCTCGTATTCGTCGTATCCCGAAAGAAGATGCAACGCGACGAAGCTCCAGACTTCGACGACAAAATTGTTTCCGATTTACCGAGCAACGATTCTATTTTCTGACGTCGAAGGGCGAGGGGATAAGAAGCTATGTATGGCGAGACTGTGACTCCGGAAAATGCAGTCCCCCAGCCACCTCGGCATTCGCTTTCGAGAGCTTGTTTGTTCCGATTCACTTTGCGACACCTGCAGCAAGTGCCCGTATCCTCTCAGCCGAAAGTCTAAATTCAATTTGCGTGCGCGCCTCTAAACGCAAATCGAACAGTTTCAATTACGAATCTTCTTTCTGATTAATTTTACTTATCTTTTTATTCCTCAAAAACATAAATAATCTATAGCGTATTTATTGAAAAACATCATTTTAATCCAGATTTTATAGTTTAAATCTTTTTCTATGAACATGAATAATTGCAGTTATACACGACCGGCTAATATTTGTCGTCACTGATTTATCACGATTATCGGTTTTAGAGTTCTTTTACCTTGCTCCCTTTTTCCACCTACGCTCGTCTTATTCTCCGGTGGATTATTTCGCTGCAACATACAACGTAACTCTGAATGTAAATTCTGATATAGCATTCGTCTCGTCTTTCCTCTCGCATTCTTGCGCCGAGTATAAAATTTTATCGTCGATAGGCAGAAAACAAGAGCCGTAATTCGTGGCCTGAAAAATTTCTCTGCTTTACGCGACACTTTCGACGAACATTTCTTCACGACATATATATCTAGTTTAGAATCTAGAAAACTAATAGTAATTCAGAACGTTGGTGTGATACACACGAATGAACACGACAATACATTCTCGTGGCACAAGAACTCTCACAAGAAAGCTCATCAATTGGCGATTCGAGAATGAAGCTATTTTTTTTTTTAATCCGTTGGCCGGCGTTATAGCGCCGCGATTCTAGAACGTTTTTGCGCTTTAGTCCGTCGTCAGTGACTGGAGCTCTCGGACAGGCTGCATTATTTTATTAGAATGAATTATTCATGCGCGTCACTTACACGGTATGCATAAGTCGCGCTCTTTCATCAATCCCCCTGCGGTTGTTCCCGACTGTTACTCTGCGAGAATCCCCGATTCGTCTTCTTACTCCTTCCTCGTTCTCCGAACGTGCAACGGATCGCAGAACGAATTGCAACTTATTACGGTATTAGAGAAATTCCACCTGTGCGGAATTCGACCTCTTTGATGCACATCTCGCGCGATGTCATTCCTCGTACAATTGTGCGACTGTAATTCGCAAAATTGTCGAAAATTAGTGATAGAAATGCTTACGACAGCTTTTCATCCCTATTCCATCTTCTTTCTTAAATTTTATTTTTTTACAGTGAATTGTGTAAAATTTCTATATATATATCTACTCTTTTTCACGATCAGAACTTTATCATCTCGCTTCAAATTTTCTTTAATATACATATCTCTGCGTGAAACAGAGAACGCTGTTATAAAAAATTAAAAAAGATATGCGTGACTTTACAGGTCGCGCTAATTCACATGTAACCGCATTCACATTCTAACCGCGAACGAAAAATTCTTTTCCTCCATTTACCTCTGCTCTCTCGCTTTCCGTCCCGAGGCTCGTCTCCCTTCTTAACCCGATTCCGGGGTGGACCGGTCCCACGATGCGCGAGGGGGCCCCGCCGATGCGCTGCCGAGAGGAACGTGTCATCCTTCAACGTCAATCCGGTGCGGCGGTGGACGCAAGACGAAGCGACGGAGCGATTTGAATGCGTCCCGCGAACCGGGTGCATTCCGAAAAGTCACTGCGGGTCGTTTCCCTGGTCCCACGCGATCCTTTTTCTTGCTCACGCCGCGCACGGCGAGATTAGGAATGGATTTTTTTCCCCGCTGCGCGTGAAACAAAATGATCACCGCGGAAGAATACGCGGCTGAGTAAGATCTCTATATCCTAAGCGGGCTACGGCCACATCGTTTAAAGCGACGGCTCGCACGTGGATTAGCTCTTTTTATGAATGCCATTCGGGCATGATTAATTTATATCTCATACGATTCGCTCGACTTCAGACACTTCGTCAACAACCTGAAACGTGGCGATAATTATCTACTCGCCGTACGTTCCATGCGCCGCTTTAGTAAAACACTATCCGTACTACGTGTGGATTGCGAAATGACCGCTTAACTCGCCACACATTATACATCTAATTAAAGACAGATATGTATCTTGTATGGAATACATATGGTGTCACGTTTAATCGTCACTAATGACGATTTAAATTACCACGATCTATCGCGAGTGTTCACTCAAGTGGAATTCGATTTATCGGCAGTCCCGGTGCCTTTATCTGCGAAAACGGGAAAAGCACATTCCGGCGAAATCCTCGCGAGCGGACGAGGATCAAAGCGATCTCGCGAAGCGACCGCGTGATCCTCTCCGCCGAAGAAGGTCGAAGACAAATGCCATACGCGAAACACCGGACGCTAAAGGGACGATGTAAACGGACGCTATTACCGAGATAGCTCTTTCTCTTTCCCTTCTTCTCTTTTGCGCACGGCATTCCGACGGGAATGCAACGTCTCCTCCTCCTCCTCCTCCTCCTCCTCTGTCCGTCTTCTCCTTTCCGCCCTTTTCCGCGGTGCAATCGTTTCGTGTCCTGCAAGCACGATCGCGCCGCTCACGGAAATTCCAGCGTTTGCATATCAAGGCACCGCCACCGTTTAGCCGGCCATTACCTTCGGACCAGCGTCGGCCAATCTGTTCTCGAGCCCCTTTTAATTCCACCATGGCCCTCCTAGATGCGCCGGATATTACCCGGCTATCCCTCGGAATATTTACACGTACTCGGTAACGTTTATATAATCGTTCAAGGTGCTTTCGTATCTTCAAATCACGGAGTGTTTGATCTGTATGCCAACGTTTTAATAATATTGAACAAATATATCGGCGCGGGACCCTCATATATAGCATTTATTCTCCGTATTTATTAAATAGAAAATTAATTAGAAAATACTGAATATGATGGATTAAAATTTATATATAAATACCAATTATCTCGATTCAAACGATCACGTATCATAGCTCTGTGGCGTATCTCATGAGCACGAAGTGCTTATTACTGCAATGGCATGATGATTAAGTTTAATTCCATTACCGTGTTATTAAGAACAATGACAACCGCGGAGATAAATAAGCGCAATACGTCATTGTAAGTGAAAGTAAACACACAGTTGCCGGCGGCACCGTTCGAAAATAGAAGAAAATAACGCGATAATAGTCGCTGTGAGCGTGTAGCCACTTGTACTACTCCTTTGATCGCTCGTTAACCGGGAATTACTCTAATTACAAGACCCGAGAAAAAAAAGAGATACATAATGCATGCGGCTAGAGGTAACTAACGACCGGCGCAAACGATTCGAAAAATGAGTAAAAAAAAACCAAGCGAGAGAAAAAGGGAGAAGTAGAAATAGCTGTATACTGTTAACAAACATGTATCTAAAATAATTGACGATAAAATTTGGCTCAATATTTATAATTTATCAAAAATCTGATCAAATTTTATAAGTGGAGAAAGTAAAATGTCTTTTTTCAGTGTTAAGATGAATTATATCTCCGTTTGGAAGCTATTCTAAAATAATATTCAATCATTATTAATACTTATGTAATAAATTTCTTTTAATCGCCTTTCTCTCTCTCTCTCTCTCTCTCTCTCGATGTATAATTTAGATTTTCATTCTTATGTCGATAAAGCAAATACAGTGGATAGAAATCAACGGATAAGAGGCGGACAATACGAGGATAATAATTTGCTTGCGCCGCTAGGCGGCACATATACATTTCCGCCTTTTCTGCAATCGTCAAGCGATAGAAGCCGCAGCTTTCGCGCGTTTAACGTCGAAACGATTGCGATCAAACAAACGATTGGTTTGTCCTGGGAAATGTGCGATTATTTGTTAATCCTATGAATGAGGGAGAATTGTATGCAAAGGACAGAGAAATCGACCCCAGAGATGTTGGATGAAATGAATAGAATTCAGATTAATTACCAAAAATAACATTTTTTAAAAGTATTATTTAATTATTAAGTCCAGAAATTTTTATACGTTGCAGGAAATAGGATTTAATTAAATGAAACTTTATCTTGGAATTTTTTTCACTAATTAATAAAATATTTAAATTAATTGCCGAATACAAATAATTAAATTTCTCTTAAGAACGTCTAATCAAATTAATTAAATTATCTCGTCATACGCGAATATTTTACCGTTATTGTAGGGATTTTTAAAATTTCTTTTTGTTGATAAAAAAGTGTTCTAAACATTCTAAACTGATCTCAGTATACTTTAGATTCTAAGATTTGCAAAGACGTGACTGACCAGAAAAGAGTCGGCGTATCGCTGGGTTTGTTCGAATCTTCACTAACGAGCCAGAGACACGCACCATGCGCGTTTCTGTACGCGCGATCACGCTAGTGGAATCGACGACGACGGTTTCCACTGCGGCAGATCCGCGATTAAGACTCACCGCTCGTTCAATTTGCTGGATTTTAGGTCGCCGCATACGGCACGAGCAATACCGCATGCGGGAATGCGTCCGTTTCCGATCGTGCGCGACTGGCTAGCCGGCGTGATTTACTTCGTGTCGCGTATGAGAAACGAAAGCTTGTAACGACGATACTCGCGCGGTTCTCCGTGTCGTCCTAGCGTGTACGATTGTCAGAATGTACCACAGTCGGAGCGATTGTATCGTTTCCATTTATTTGGCCACGCATTCTAGAATTATCACCATTGATATTAGCTAACTCAATAAGAAGAATAGGTACCATTGTTTTACCATATCAATACGAAGAAAAATATTTTAGCTATTTCAAATTATTACTGCTATTATATATTTGATAACAGCAAATAAATTTCGCTATGATGATAATTATTTGATGTTGCAGATAAATCTGTTTTGTTGGCAATATAAAAAAATTTTGCTGAATAAATTTGTAGAAACATCTTAATTTTGTGTTAAAGCGAACAATTTATCTTGTGGCCCAAAATCTTTTGACTATTACGATAAAATTGTTGCTGATAGAATATCGATTTGAAAGTAAACAAAATTTATCATCATAGCACTGTTATTTGTTTCTATTATTCGTACAGAGGAATTTCTTACAAGTTTAATTTCTTAAAAGATTTCAAGAATATATTTTAAATATGTAAAAGAGTAAATAATTCAAGACTCTATTTCCCATCAAATTTTCACATTGGATGTTGAAACATGCTCTTATGATACGCGGAACAATTCATTTTCTAGAAAATATCTCGGAAAAGTTGTAGAAAGTACGTTAAAGGAGTTGTTCGTCAAGATTATTCGCACTTCAAGTTCTCCAAGTCGATCGAGCGAACTCGGGCAAGTTTCCGCGTGACCGAGCGTGATGAAGCGATTTACCGAATCGCCATAAGGAGACAGGGTACTTTACTTGACCGAGTAACTCGCGGAGTCTAGAACGAAGAAGGGAGAAACAAGGGGCGCATTAGTGACGGCTGTTAGTGCCGGCACCATCGAGAATGGGCGCAAGAAACCTCATAAACTCGCGCAAAACTACCGCGCCGAGGGGATTACGAGCTCGTCTCGTCTATCCGAGCATCGATCTCTATATTGGCGTTTTCTCCGGTTAAGCCGATATGGAGATATCAGCGGGTGTTGCAACCAGCAAATCCACCGCTAATGATTATGAGCGGTCTCTCGCGAGACTGGAAAGCAATGCCGTAAATTACGCCGCGTTACTCAAATTCCCAGCTTATAGAGTGATCGCGAGTCGAATGTGCAGCTGTGTACATGAGCGTTCGATTTCTACCTGTTCGCGAGAACGAGATAATGAGCAGTCCGGAATAACGTCGATTCTAACCACGAGACTGAGATCGGTGTATATCGCGCGTGTAATTCGGCGGTGCCGGCAAATATTTCAGGCAGGCAAAAAACGCGTAATTGCAGTTTCTGCAGAAATTTCAGTTAATTAAACGGCTTATGTCTATTTCTATCAATGCAGATTAACTTTAATCTCGGTTTAACTTATTTTCTATCTTTCTTTAGTCCTAAGAATTAGAAAAAGATGAAAAGTAAATGGAACCGAGATTAAAGTTAATCTGCATTTGTAAAAATGGACATTATTCCATCGTTTACTTAAGTCGTCTATTTTACAAGTTCCGATTCATATTTATAATAAAATAATTAACATTGTAATTTTTTTCTAAATTTGTAACAGTATCCTAAGTTAGCTCAAAATGATACACACATACATCGACACATCTTCGTGCAAGGCTCAATTTTGATGTTTTAATAAATCATCGCGGGATCGAGAGAAAGAAAGGGACCCTTCGAATTCATCGCGCGCTTCTTTCCGCGATATTGCAAAGGTGATCGGTATCACAAACGGACGAGTGCGAAGAGCGACGCGAAAAGAGAGGATAGGAAACAGAGAGGACTTGCATCGATGCAAAAAGAACGGTCCCGCGACGGTTGATGATAACATCAGTCTCTCCTGTCTCTCCTGCGTCGTAAGGCCCCCGGGGAAAGGAGGATTCGGATTCTCCTCTCCTTTCCGCCATCCTCCCGTGTCGCTCTTCATGTAATTTGTATCGAAACATCGCGGCGCGGAGAAGCTGTCGGCTCGGGCCAAAGACCGATTGCGATGCAATGTAGGCAGGAACGCCGTGTGGACGCTGAAGAAACTGTGATTCGGGGTGCCCGGCGGGACGAGGAGGCAGAAGGAAGTCCTCGGCATCCGCAGGAATCCGGAGAAAGACGGAAGGAGGAGTGTGGCCCAGCACTCCTTTTGTCCTACCGCAGAGTTTCGGGCCTGCTCGCTGGCTAAGCGGATGATGCCTCCTCGGGATCCTTACGTCATTAAAATCGAATCGTCGAAATACGGAGATCTCGAAACAATGAAATATACGCGGCATATCGTGCACTTGATAAAATGAAGCGACTCGTACTATTTCAGATTAGTAGAGGCACGCGTTGTCGTTGCGTTTGAACGGAATCTGATAACTCGAATGACGAGATGCCTTAGAGTGATTCAATAATTTAACTCAATATTTCAGTTTTTCCAAGCTTAATTTCGTGTTTTACGAAATTACTACTACTATATTTAAATATTAATCTTACAAATGACAAAGAAAAAAACATAACTTTGTCTATTTTCAAAATTTATATTCGACATCTGATCCAGCCAGCATTTCCAAGACACATCATTAACTTCGCATAATTTCTCTACATGCGAAACATACATTTTACGCTCGCCCGAGAGGATCAAAGAGGAGCAATCGTTCTTTTGTCTCGCGGAGGACTTTTGAGGCCCTTCGCTGGACAAACAGCGCGCGGCTCGTTCTCCCTTTCAATCTTTCGTCTTCCCCTCCAACGTGGAGACGCGTGCAGGGGAAAGGATAGGAGCCAGAAGGTGCAGGAGACTTTTATTTGCTCCTGAAGGGCGAGCTGGCTTTTTTTGCCGGTTTCAGGCCCGCTAACAAGCGCTCTTTTGCTCTTCGCGAATTGTGATGCCGCTGACACTTTAGTGATGTTCCTGCCTCTACTGTGGGGCCCCTCTCTCGCCATCCCTCCTCAGGCGCAGACCATATTCGGCGCTGGACCTGATGTAAAATTCGTCGGAAGATCTACTCGCGACTATCGAGCCCGCGATACTCGTTTAAAGACGAATGCTAACGCCGAGATTCCAGGCGAAGGCGAAAGATGAAACGTCCACGCGAACAAATTACGATTTACTTTGTAAATTTTTATTCTTATAACAATTATTTAACGAAATTTTTTAACAATCGCAACAAACGATACTCAACATTGATAATTGTAAAATTGTAACAACGTAAATTTAAAATAGAATTCTTGCTTAGACGATATGAAAATACAGATAAAATAAGAAGTTCTATCGCTTCACGTACGATATATATAATACGCATTGGACCATGTATTTTTATTTACCGGAATTTTTCTATATAATTCAACACTCGATACTGGACACACTTCCGGTACCGGAAAAACACGCGGATTCCGAAAGATACGATCGTCTCTCGCTCGTCATCACTAAAATCTTCGCGAGCGTTATTCTTTACGACACCTTTAAGATTCCACGCCGTGCCGCCTCAGCAAAACACCGTGGCTGCATGAGATTGATACATTTTTAATGCGGGCGGGTCGACGGGGGTCCGGCGGAGCCGGAGAAAGGGTGAATATCGTGGATTCCACGCGACGCGAGGCAGAGAAGGTAGGAAAAAAAGGAAGACCGTTTCGAAGCCGAAACTCAGAGTCGACGCGCGAAGACGGAGCGCGGGCAGGCGGAAACCACACTCGATTCACATCGGATTCCTTCAAGTTGCCGCTTTTTGCGGCAGCAGAAACGCGTAGTGAGAATCCGTCGTTTGGTCGTTAACGGAACGGCGTCCGAGCTGAGAGGGAACACGATCGTTGACTGCGAACGTAAAATTACTCGAGAAAACAGAGACCGTTGAAAGATTTATAATGTGTTCTCGCGAAGCATAAATTTATGCTGTATCGCATATAATATCCTGGTAAGAGCGCGAATAATGTTATGTTATCATAAAAGTAACATAATAAAATCAAGTATAATAAAATATTGAATATATTTGCGCGTGAACGTGTGATATTTATGATCAAACGTTTAATAATATATTTTTTAAAAAGTCAGAGGAAAATATATGTATATTCATTGAGGTGAGTCTTGAAACACTCACGCGAGAGCGACGAAGGCGATCAGGAAAGCACTGAGTAAACTGAAATTCTCGGCAACAGTTTATGCAAATATCCTTTAGACTACGCTCGCAACACGCAACATACGTGATGTAATGACGGCCGCGAGAGAGAAAGGTGAGGAGGGCGAGGTGAGAGACGAGCCACAGGGGGAGCAAGAAAGAGGGCAACGAGTCAATTAAGAGGCTCTCGAGCGAGTGCGTTGGCCTAATCATTGTCGGTGGAAGAGCGGGCATCGCCTAAATTACGAGCAGCCAATTATATTGCGTTTAAAATTAATTACTAGATCGTCCGAAGATAAATCGATGCTCCGACCGGCGGCCCGGTGACGAGGGGACGAGAGATTTGCTTCCCTCCCTCTCCCCCTCTCTCACTCTCTCTCTCTTTCTCCCTCGTTCCCTCATCGAAATAAAAAGGAACGTCAGCGGGACTCCGCGCCGTTTATCTTTCCGTACGTATCTACCGAATCTGCTTTGAACGGCAATTATTACCTCGTCAAATTAATCACGCGTCGAGCTGACACAATGGCGTTCTAACGTCTGCATCCCGGCGCGACGATTTCGTGCCGCCGATAACACGCTCTTCGTATATCCAGCCCGGTCCGTCTCGCGGCCCTTATCGATAAGCCAGCATCAGGCGAGTCATGCATCGCGTGTCTCTTCTCTCGTTGCGCCATCGGACGAAAGTCGCCACGTTCAACTCTTATCATTATTACAATCTTATTATTTATTACTTCTTATTTTAACGTTCGAAAAAAAACCTCTCGCCACTCTTTTAAAATTTATTAAACGACAATGTTTTTTTTTTATCCCAACTCTCGATACGTTTAATTCTATGCAGAAAAACTTTTGATAGATTATTAATTAAATTCTCGCCTTGTGACATCTCAGGTTTTCATCATTTGCCATTTTTACGCGATTTTTTTTAACTTTCTGTTGAATTGTGACATAATAAGTCTCAAGATATCTTAAGAAAGTCATCGATAGAAAGGATCGAGAATGGTGGAAGTTTGAAAACGAGTAATAAGACAACAGTAAAATATCAAGAGCGTTAATGGCGAGAGCGATTAGCTGCGCTATTACGGCAAGCCATAACCGCTCTCATCGATCGGGCGCGATCGAGAAATCGGGTTCCTTTCGATCGTCAAATCAAGGATCACGCCACTGGTGTGACTATGAAGGGAGCTAGTGCTATTATAAGAGTCCATTAAAACGGTTTGGTCGGGTAACAATGGCGGCCATTCGTATTCCACGGCGCGCGCTATCCTCTTCGGCTGCATGACCGCCATGTGAAACCGATCGTGAATCGAGTTTATTGCCGGTTAACAGTTACCTACTCGATCGTGCACGTGTACGTGTCCAATGAGACACTATTCCGCGCCTCGATATCGATTTCTCGCGCGACTAATCTGCTCTAGATCGACCGCGAATTGCGTCTTAGCCGTTACTTAAACGTTAAAATCATGGAAAACTTATGCGATATTTACTACATATATTCTGAAATTTTATTACAAATTGGCCGATAAAATTTTACGTTGAGATTTTCTTTTCGTTACGCTTCATTAAATATAAAATTACAACACACTTACCTATTGATTTAATTAATTAATTAACAGATATAGTCCGCTTTACGTAAATTATAATTTACGTGTTGCGGAAATATAGAAACATGTATGAAGTTCGTTTTAAATGATTTGTAATTCGTATTAAAACACAAGATAAAATTTGATTTATAATTTTAACCAATGTACATGTATCCCAGGTAGCACATAAACGGTTTATATACGTTTCAAATACATTTCCTAAACGTATTTAAAATATTAGAAACGTTTCGGAAACGTATAAAAAACCAACACGTGCTAGAGATATTTTATGTATAGTTCTAATTTTTCAACTGTTTTTTTAATACATAATATTACACACTATATAACATGATAAATAGTACTCTATCTTAAATTCTAATATAAAATTGACATGATAAACAAGCGGAATTAATCATCATTTTAGAAAGTCACAAAAGAAAACATTAACAACTCGCGCCTCGAAGTTCTTTCGAAATACAAGTAACAGAATATTTTAACATGTTTTATATTGTAAATATTTTATTGTAGTTGTAATCGCGGCACATTGTGTTCCACCATTTATTATTGTACACAGTGCGCTGTTGCGTATGTAAGATCGCCTTACTACCATTCGCGTGGCGAAGCTCGAGTCGGCAGGCAGCCGACGTTTACTGCTCCGTTTGTCGCAACTCCTTACGAAATGCGAAATTGTCGCAACCAGCGACAGAATGGTGTCCAACGTAATTATTTTCCTCAAGACTTGCGCGAGCCACTTCGTGTACCGTTGTGTCATTCTTCAAAATACATTCGCGATGAGTACGAGACAGAAATACAGCTCTTTCCTACAAACAAACAAGTCGCCCAGCTCGCGTGATTAATATTTCAGAAAAGTGCGAGGCGACGAGGCCATCAAAGCAGGTGCGATTAATTCATTCATAAATTGCCGTGCCGAATGATTTAAGTGACGGAGATACATCGATATGTTTATCAATCGTTAATTAGAAATGCTGGGAGCAGGATATTCGGCATACGTTTATTTTACAGCTCGTTAAATATTTCGTCGCGACAAATTGGCGTTTGTTTCCTGCGGCAAGCAACACACCTTGTTTATGTTCGCGCCGTCCAGAGATAACGGCGTGAGTCGCTCTGTGCATATTGTCGCTCGTTATTACATCTCAAAATGCGCTAGCGACAAGTGCAAAAATATATCTAATCCTTTTCTATTGTCAGCGCACACAAGATCAATTGACTCTCGCGATTCATAAATATGTCGTAGCACCAGTTTATTTATCAAAGTAAATTTTTTATATAGGCGATTTATTCAGTTAAAATGAAAAATTTTTCTCCGAATTTCAATTCTACATCTTAGTTTATTATATTTTATTTTAAATTATTTAACAATTCTTGTATAGACAGCAGCATGTAACATGATATCAGGATAAATTGCCAATACTATTTTCGAAATTTTCGTTTACGACTTCCTGGATTCGCTCATTCCCAAAATGGATGAATTCCAAATCCGATAATATCGTAATGAGTTTCCAGTTAATAAATGCAATTGTAATTAATTCTGAATTTTAGTATCTGTAAATTACATGAATTCGACATGATATATCGGTTATATATAAAAAAGTCGTTCATAATTTGTTAATCTAATTTGCGAGACGTCGAAAAATATCCAGCAAATCGTAGCTTATTATATATAACATGTGCAATGGCATTTTTTGTGTTATTTTTCCATTGTGATGTACTAAAGTACGTAATTAACGTCTAAAGTTAATCGCCATTCAAAGATTGATAGTATATTGTGTTTTTCTGGATGTTGCGTGAGTAGTATAATGGTATCCGAAAAAAAGGTGGAGGCTTCGGCGGAGCAATCATATTTCGTATTTTTTTATATACATATATATCATTAATCGCGAACTTTGTATAGTTTACATTTAAAAGATATGTATCTTTTTTGTTAGACATTTAATTAATTAATAAAAATTCAATATACATAACACATATAATTATTAATTCTCTTCTTGTTTTTTTTTTGCAAAGCAAGCCTTATTGCCAAACTTAGACTTATTGATATTAGGAGCAAATATAAATATAACTAGCCTTACCAAAAATAATTATTTTATTTTGTACATTGTGCTATATAATTTGGATATGCTTCTTTGTTACAGATTAACGTACGTATATACAACGCTACTATGCATCGGATCGGTGAGTGCTAAATTATATTCTATTTCAATTTTATACATTCTATCTCAATTTTGCGATGTAATAAAGAGCAATCAGATAAAACGGAATAGAATTACAAAACACAATTAAGCTTATCTCCAATAGCATCTTGAATATATATGTTTCAAACGTGAAGATTACGTGTTGTGGAACTTGCAGAAATCCCTTACTCTTTCTCGCGCGTCAGTACAATTTCGAAACAGCGCGGTCGAATATCGGGACATTTAGTCGCAACGCTTCACACGATTTTATAAGAGGATTTAATCAACAAAAACGGATGAACTTTACAATATAACGAAATACAATAACATAGTACGCGATCTAGTACGCTGTTTATCGTGAGCGAGCATTTCGATCGGGCCTCTATCAGTCAAAAACGCCGGCAAGTATTTGAAATTGTCGGTGCCAATTCGCAATGATTCCCAATTTTGTTCTCTTCTATTTCCCCACCCTTCGAAACGCGACGGCGATACTCGCACCGACTCCTGTCTCGTGCATTCCTCGCGCATTGACGATACGCTAGTACAAGTCGGTGTTTAATATCCGAATCCGTCAAATATTTAGCACCTCGTAGACACGCCGTAGCAAATTGGTTCGCGAGATATTCAAGAGCTCTCGTGAACATAAGTCATTCTCTTTTCTTCTTCACAGTTACTTTGCCCTCTAATTCATCGTTATACATCCCGTTCGCCGTGTAATCTTTGTCGCATTTCCAATCTGTTCTTAATTAGACAATAATAGTGTAAAATGGATGAGTAGGGTTATTTCAGTTC
>VBVQ01003479.1:0-18583 GCA_011636635.1 Tetramorium simillimum | reverse complement strand
TCCCTTTCCGCCACGTCCGTCCCCGCGCATTCACCGCCCTACGTTCCTCCCTGCGGGCATTAATGGGAAAAGTTTGCTTTTATCTTTTAAACGTCCGGCAACACTACTAATTTCTAACTTCGGGCGTTACTTGTACCTACTCCAACGGTCTCGAGTGTACCGGCACGACCAGTAACGCAGTCACTACTTTCCCGACCAATAGAAAATCACCGCCATTCGTTCTATCCGCGCGCGAGATCTAATGGGGCGGCCTGAAAAAAAAGGAGAACAGAGACGGCGGGGAATGAGAAAAAAAAATAAAGGGAAAAGAGCCATCGGCGCGTTTCACGATGCACTCGCCTTCGATCGGACGCCGCCTCGTTTCAGATCGGCGAATCGAGACGTATTTTATTTAAAAGTTGGTGAGTAAGAAAAGTACCGTAAGAAGTTTGCCAATTTAACATTATCGGATATTCTCTTTTTTTTTTCGCAGAATCCACTGCGTGTCAGTTGCATTTGAATGAAGGTCTCACTGTCCGTGCTTGAACAATGGTGTAAGTTTAAATTCTGTTTTTGCATCTCTTACTCGCGTCCATGCAAAATTGTCTTAAACTCTTTTACATATAAAAACATAATATTTCATAATATCAAAATATGTAATTATCTCTCGTCTCGTATATTATTTTCTCTTTTTTCAAAACAATCTTGAAATATAAAAGGGCGTAAAATATTACGGAAAAACTGCGAGAGTTTGGGAGTCGGTTAAATTCACTGTTTCTCTCGGATTAATATATAATATCAGCAGCGTTAAGTTTGATGTGTAAAATATTTATGAAACGTGTTAATGAATAATGCACCTAATATTTTTTTTTAATCGCTATAAAATTGCCAGAGATTTTAAATATTAGTGAATCTCCACTGTACACAATTTATAATCTTTATATTTATATGTACACATATGTATAATTTATGCACACCAAGTTTTTTCCTTCGTAGCTCAACTAATCTTTAAAGATTGTAACACCGAAGACAATAACGGGGAAATGCGAGAGAGCTGCCATTAAGATGCTAAATCTCGTCTAGCCGGATCAAAACCGTCACGCTCGAATGCCGCGAAGGGCTCCCGGGAAATGAAAGAACTACACAGGCGCGCCTCTATCTCCTCGGCGATAAAACGGATTTTATGTCGCGTTTAAAATAAGCCGTGGGACCGGTCGCGCGAAGGAGCAACGCCACTCGAGGTAATTATACCCCACTATCTCCCGCGCGAATCGTTAAGCTTGTACGTAAGTCTAAATAAATTGAATAAGAGCAGAAGGCACTCCAGTTAATTAAAGAATACATTATCCGCGCGTAGTTCCATTGCGCTCTGTGTATGTATTTCCGTCGCTGTCACGGAATTCACGGTAATGTGCGAAATTGCATATGTGCGAAACTAACACCGCGTCTCTCAGGCACACATAAGTGCTCTTCTTTTGAAATTATTATTATTTTGCACTTTGCACTTCGGTTCCTTGGTTGCTACGTGTAATTTATACGATGAAGATACCATTTAGGCTCTCTCTCTCTTTCCACGAAACATATTTGTAAAACAGAATTATGCCGCGTGATGACTTACTGTTAGGGTTTTATCCTCATCCCGACTATTCATATTTTATACCTTCTTCTTTGCACTTTAAACGCAATTCTTTTGTGATGAAAACAATATTGTTTTTTTGCTATGTTTTGAATATTAATTATAAAATATATGCGCTTGGAATAACTACAAAGTAATTTATAATATATGAATGGTGTAATATAAAATAATTTGAATGTCAGTTAATTCCGCGGCTATTAATTTTATGGCTCGTTTACGGTCAACAGTTTCGTTGAAGTATTAACATAATATTAATTTTTGTTTATTTATTGCAAATTGTACTAAATCGATAAGAGCAGAGTTCAAAACTCCAGAGCGGATTAAGAGTATTGCGGATCAAAGGGGTCCAACCAAAGCACGATAAAAGCAAAATACAAGAAAACCGCCGTTCTCTTTTCTTCAATTCCTTAACGAAACAATTAAGCGAGTTTTCACGTTGCATTTAAAATAAGCCATCGGGCCGACCGCGAAGGAGCAACGTTCCGTGCGTCAATTACAACGCTGTATCGCCGCCACCCCCGTTAATTAATCCTCTCTCATTCCTCTCTCTTTCGCGGAACTTCCTTCTTGCAAGATATATCGAGACACCACGCGGAGAATTAGAGAATATATGAGATGATTCTCCGACGACGAGCCCGGATTCCAGTGCGCGATTATTGGTCTCCTCGCGCATGATTAATTAACTCGCGCTGTATGGCGGTATGTCTGCCTTACCGACCTCGTCTTTCCAATGTATATACATATAGTATGTATGTACATATATAGTAGTACAAGTACATATACTATACGTATATATGTATACATACTTGGGAATATCTGAGATATCTCGACGATTTTCACCCGCAGAAGAATTTCACCGCAAAAACTGCGGGCTGAAACCCGCATGATCGTTTCAACAATATTAATAATATTTGTGTTTTAAGGTAAGCAACATCGTAATGCAGTATTTCTCAAATACAATATGCAGAATCGTAAAATGAAAGTCCATAAAGTGAAAGTTTGTCCAGAAGAGCGTACAAAAATATATGCTTGCCATGTCGCATCGCGAAGACAGGTAATTGGGATTAACCACTGAAGCTGGCTATTAAAATAGTTAATATGCAGTAATTAGCTTAATATATTTCCAACGTGATATACAGAACTGTGAAATACGAGTCGACTTTGTATCTCAATGTAATTATATACTTATTTTCATACTTATTGTTAGTAATTAATATTTTCCAAATAATATCATATATGTACACAAAATGTAATTAAAATTGATATCGCTCGTCGAAACAAATTATTAAAATATATTAATAAGCCACAATGCAATTGTAGATATTTATAGCGCTTTGGAAAAGTCTTGTCGCCGGAAGTGCATTCCGCGCAAATGTTAATAAATTTGTGCACACCATAACAGATTACGCGGAGTGTAATTAGGGTTAACCCAGCAGTCCCGTCGTACAACACTGCTAATCCTAGTGGAAGGAACCGCGATTGGTCGGCCGTTTCGTGTCGCGGCGAGTCGGCAGATAAAGCTGTCCGGAAGTAGTTTAAGCCAGCCACGGACGTAACTACATCTGGACCCATTAGGACCGGAGATACAGCTCGTTACAAGACAACGAGCTTTCGACCCCGGACCCTCCGCCGGATGCTAATGGTAATCAGGAACCGTCGAAGGGTAAGTCGAACTGTGCTAGTATCAGGATACGAAGTTTGATCTCGTCTGCGAGATAAGATAAAGCAACTTCCCCTTTCCTCGAGGATAATACAAATAAATGGCTTTACTTGATACATGAAATTGATTCTACAATATATAGATACAGTCTCACATAGAAAATCTGGATTATAATTAAATTTTTCCCATTTTCTTAAAAAATATTATAAATTCTGACAAATCTATAAAGATTTAATTCAAGATATATAACATTTTGTAAACACGAATCTGAAAAATCTAAACAGAGTCTCACTTGCTTTTTCTATTATTTTTCTAAAGTTTTTTTGGTTTTTTTATCAGCAATAATAAATATCCAAATAACGCGGTATTATTTCCTGTTATCCGTTTTTCCAAATTAAACAAATTATTTATAAATAAAATAATTCTGAACAAATAAAAAGTTTAAAATAAAAGAACAAAAATATACATACACAACATATACAAATTTGTATACTATTCTGATTAGAATCTGTGCTATAATGTTAGAAAGACTTTTACGCGGAAAATATCAACGCGCAGTCTGGCAGAAAATTCTTTCTACGATAACGTCGAATAATAGTGTAAGACGTGAAATGGCGAAGGCGTGAAATCCATAATGACAAATCCTGATAATGCTCCGTAGTGGAGCGCCGTTTCTAAGCACTTCTTGCACAAAGGAGATTAAGGGAGCCAGTTACATTGATGGAATACCGTATGCATCGCGTGTCTGTGCGCCTCCCTACACAACACCCTTGCGTTGATTAATTCAACTTCCATACTGCAGAACCGTTCGTGTGAATTGGCGTTCCTTAGCAATGGGAGTATCTTCGGTAATGCAATACGCGTGACGTGACGCGCTATAAATCGACATATTCGATCGGTATGTTTTAATCCCCATTTAAAAAAAAAAGGAGAAAGAGAGAGAGAGATCTATAAAAACTCGTGCCATTGTACCCGATCGAGCACGACGTATCATCGCGACGGGACGTTTACCAGCGCATGAACGCTATGAGGGACGTTCGTTGGTCTATGCAAATTAACAGCGGTGAATGCAGCCGACTCGCGGCTACGCCGTATCAGGCTTAACGTGCATTAACATACGTAAGACCCGCCGCGCAACATTATAAAGTCTAATATATGTAGAAGGGAGGGCCTGGCGCGTGCCGCGCGAGCCGCGAACAACTTCGCCGACTTGCTTAACTTCGGTATTAGTATAGTTTGACCAAATGGCATTACCGTGCCGCTAAATGATAATTGATATGCAAATGGTCGATAACGTGAGAGCCTTTGTACACCTTTCTTCCTTAAATGTACCAATACGAATTTTCTCTCCCGTTATGCTAAATATATAACGATAGTACTAGTTTTTTCTTTTTTCGAGATTCTGCTAAGTTTAACGATACGAAACTTAGACAATACGTACGTTAAACATCTGATAGGAACAGAGATAAAATATATCTGAAATATTTATAGAAAAGTCGATCGAGAGTCAAATTTGTGAAATCCAGGATATTTTCGAAAGCAGCAAATAAATTTTCTACGATAATTATGGTCTTGGATTAAGCAGTGATTAGAAATTCCGAAGTGAGATCTGAAATAACAATATTTCTGGTTGCGCTTAAAGCGTCCTAATTCCCATCAGGTACAAGTCACCGAGTCATAGTTCTATTGTCGAGAACGAGCTAATCGTATTCACGCGCGCTATCTGATTACGGCGCTACACTGTGTCGCCGTCATAAAACGAAGCAACGTCTACTTTAAAATCTAGCATGCATAATGCATCGTATGCATGCGGCAAACAAGAGGGACTGGGGGATAAACGCGAACAAAAACACGTTATTCTCTTGCCGTGCGCGCGCGCGCGAGCGCGCGTTCTCGCAGCCAGTTAATCATCGGACGGTGGAGAAACCTCGTTTGGAAATGTCCCTATATGACCTGTACTCAAAAGAGACCCTACATATGGAAATAAAAGGCGAAGCTCGAGCATGACGTCGCCACTCTGCTCGCACATACCACGATACTTTTTTAATATCACTTCTGTTATCCTTTGACAGATTCCAATCCATCTGCAGCTGCACGCTTCTATCCCCGCAAAGCTGATAGGTCTCAGCGATGCTTAAAGCTTAATGCATTCGTGTCATTTGTACGTGCTATAATGATGAATAGATTACAACTTTAAAAGCACTCGTCTCTCGGTTTACACTTTCGTGGTTGTCGTAAAAAATAATTTATCATTTTTTTTTGCCGTAGAAAAATGATAACGCAGGATACCTATCTTGTGGAAAGCTTTGAAATTTTTTTTCAAAATATATTAAAGTAAAAATTTCAATGAAATAGAAATATTATCATAAAAATGTGCTGTAGAAATTCTTAGTAATTTATATATAATCTAGACTTTATAATAAAAATTACTAAGAGTCTTCGCAACACATTTTTTTATACATTTATCCTAAAAAAAAGAAAGAAAGAAATGTAGAATAAAGTACTGCAAAATTTAAGTATTTAAAATAAAATAAATGCATAAATTAAATATATGTAACATATATAATTATATAATATTAAAAAATTGAATGCATGAAAGACAGTTTTTCTTAAATAACTTAAGATATCCATTTTAAGGTAGCATTTTTACTACAATGCAAACTGCAAGATGCGAATTCAAGACATTCTGATTTTCGAAAAAGAAACAAAGAAAATGTGAAAAGAAAGAAAATTTAAGACAGAACTTTCTTCAGGATTAATGCTACATAAGATTCCTCTTATATCTTTCCTACCAGAACACAAATAATGTAGATATAACAGATATTAAAATTACAAACATTACGAGAATTTTTCGAAGAATTATTAAACTTTAAATTATATAATGAAATTTTTAAATATTTTTCGTAAATAATTCATTTCTTATCTTTAGTCATTTATTACGTGTGTTAAATCAAATAACTCAAATAATAATTTAAATGACTAACTTAGCAGATATTATAACGTAATAACAAAAATAATTAATATTCAATAATATGCAATGTGGTCCAATGTGGCAAGTATTATTTTTTATTCAACGATTTTTCTCTCAAATATTCTTTCGGACGCGAATTGCAAATTGTAAATCTCCGCTTTAGCCACTCGTTTGAGACTAACGTGTTAAAGAGAAACAGTTCTGCAGTTAATGCAAACGTAATGCCAAACCGGCATAAATCCATTGTTCGCCTGCGAGTAGCTCCTGCCTGGCGTAAGAGGCGGATCGGAGAAAGCTACGGCTACGAAAGGGACCTAGAATGGAAGTGGTGCTAAATTCAGCAAAAAACGAAGATTAACCTTTTGTCTCTGGGCCCGCCACGGTGCTCCTTTGTCCGAGTTGAGCACTCTGTCGCGACACTCTGTTTTTGTCCAATGGCGCGCGCGATCCACTCCCTTTCAAACACTACCGTCGCCGCGCATCCCCGACCAACTCCTCCTTCCCCCCCCCTCACGTTACCTCCGCAGACTGGCCACCAGCGGTCCAGTCCTTTCGGGGTTCGTTTCAACCCCCGTTCCGAATACTTCAGTACCAACCCTTTTACACGACCAATGCTCGCATCCAGACATCCACCTCTAGCCGCGCGTCCGACCCCCGCCGCCTCCTCTCCTACCAAAGTTAAATCCTACGGCTCTGTAAAAGCCACCCTTCTTGCCCCCCTTTCTCTTCCTCCGGCTTTTCCCAGACTGTATCGGTGGGCGCATGCAAAGGCTTGAAATATTTTAACCAATCCTCGTGAAATGTGGTATGTACGTTTTAAGTACGATAGCCAGCCTCGTCACTGTCTCCCTATCGCGGTTTTCTCATCCGCGAGCTTTTTGAAGTGCGCGGGGATCGTACCGCAAATGAGCTATCCGATGTAATTCTCGCCGTTTATTTTCCGCCAGAAGTTGCACAGCAGCGAGTCTCGAAAAATGGGATAAAATAATGAGTGTAGAATAAAGACCTGACATGGATTGCTTTTTTTTTTGACTGTCAGATAATCAATACATTATTCAAATTACATAAGAAATTCGATGTTATATATATGTTCCTATTAACACGCAAAATTATCTTTCCATTATATTTACTTAAGCGTAATATCAAAATAATTTCATTGATAAAGATGTAAGCAGAGATAAGTTATAATAAAATCGTTATTTAAACAGCCATTTGCGTCAGTCAATGTTGTGTTTAAATAATTTCTTATTAATAATTTCGCGGTAAAAATAGAGAATCTTAAATATATTCTATCATTGCAAAGCTTTGTAAAATTTTTAGAAAGACAACAATTGCCCCTATAGACAAATGTTATACATTTAATATGTATAACGAATATTATGACAATAAGTCTCTTCTCGTATCGCTGACGTCGCTTCGCATCTCTTCCGACACGTTGGAGTAGAGTGCACTGAAGAACAATTCACGCTAAGTAAGTTATAGCCCGTAGTAAGACCATGGAAAGAGAATGGGTCGACCACTATGCGGTCGGTCTGACCTCACCGCGAGGCATTCCACTGCTACTTAACGCTCAATACGTTCCACTTAGGGCTGACCCGCGTATACCCTCACCACTAACGCCGTCTCGGACGTCGACATCTCTGAGTATTAATTTCGGAGGTCAAATTGGGATATTCATTCGCTTGAAAAGTATTGGATATCAAAGTCATGCGCGAGAAATTGGACTGAACATGATAAAATTTTGTAGAAGAATTCTCTATGAATTCTTGTTCTATAAACGTAACCTTATTATACAAATGTGCAGATTTAATAAGATGGATATGTCAATAGAATTAAAATTATATTAATACAAATTAATTATTGCACAATTCACTTAATTCAGCTCTAATTCTATGTCATTCTTGTAAAGTTGAATAATCATAAGAATTGAATAATATATTTTATTAAAATTAGAAGAGACTAAGACTGGCTCTTATCTACAAATAAACTTGGATAGAAAACGATAAAAATGTAATATTTTTATTATAAAAATTTAGACATTTCAATTACGCTTTAATTTTGCTCTATAATCGATCGTGAATAATAAGATTTATTCTTATTTTCTTTTTTTTATAAATCACAACTTTTTCGCAGTTTTAATAGCGCACCGCTCCCCCCCCTTTTTTTCCTGTTCCCTCAGACAATAACACAATGGGAGAACAATGGACCGTTAGGTATTTTTACACGGATTGAAATTCGGGTGACTTGCTGAGCCGACGTTTTCGCTAATCACTCGTCGGTATCCGATGCAGAACGTTCGGTTCGGCGAAGCGACACCGGCGAGACAATAGAAAATTTGCAGTCCACCATCCACTTTATCCAATCGCATTTGGTTTTTTTAGCGCTTTTTTTCCGAACGAGAAAGCGGCTATCGCGCGTCGGGTAAATCTACCTCTCTCTTTCTCCTCTATAGCCCTCCTCCCCTCCGCCC
This sequence comes from Tetramorium simillimum, assembly GCA_011636635.1. Classification (NCBI taxonomy): domain Eukaryota; kingdom Metazoa; phylum Arthropoda; class Insecta; order Hymenoptera; family Formicidae; genus Tetramorium; species Tetramorium simillimum. Next base: position 9,867 of record VBVQ01003479.1, on the reverse strand, counting down.
CCTTGCTTGAATTATGCGATTATCAGACATAACGGCCGGCGTACGTGCGGTCGCAACAGCGCATTGTTACAATCGTGCCGCGATGCATCGGCCAGCAAAATGTCGTTACGGGCTCTGTGTGATAGAAAAATAGGGAAACAAAGAAAGAATGAACAAGAAAGAAAAGGAGAAATGGAAGCGAAATGGATTTGTTAGGAGACACATTCCTAAGGAAACGTGGAGAAAAAGTCGCGATGATAACGGAAAATACTGGAAAATAAGCGAAAAGGACAGCAAATATGAAACAATTACTTTGTCTTATTGGTTTTATCTATAATCACGATTTTTTTTCTTGTAAAGAACTCTTGGCAATTCAATCGATTTCGCGAAGCGTCATCAGATGGGAGAAATTCCCTTAGTCAACAAAAAAATTTCAGTAGCATGAATAAGCATTATCGATAGCGAAAGTCCGATCGAATTTACACAATTAATTATACTTATCAAATATAACACGACTGGCATAATTATATACATTATACATATGATATAGAACGATTATCATAATCGCGCCATCGCGACGGCAACGCGGTGATCGGTACCGGTGATTTGCTCGGGAGAGAAAGAAAGAGAAAGAAAAAAAGATTGAAGGTTGTGCGCGTTAAAAAAAAAGACCCGCCATCGGTGAAATACTGCCTAGAAAACCGAACGGTCTTCATAAATCCAGCGCGTAAATCAGTCTTTATGGAGTCTCCCTCTGAGGGAACGAGAGGAACGAGAGGGAGACGATGGAGGCTATTTGGAACACTATGTATACAGGGTGTCCCAGAGAGATTAGGATCTGCCACAGAAATGCATTCTTTAATGAAGCTACTGTCAACTTTCTTTTCGCATAAAACTTTGATCGATCATCATGTTTTTCCTCACTGTATGTTGTTTGTTATAAGTTTGTGGCAACAAAGTTTTTTCGAGAGACCAACCTTTAAACCGATCACATTTAATTATCTATGAAGTATGTATAAAAACAAATTGTGCGATTAGACCGTTGATTATTAAATTGATAAGATGTAAAGATCATATGTAATATAATTGAAAACGTCTGGTCTTAAAAAGAGCATGCGGGAAACTGTCGGCTGTATGATTATCGGGATTACGGGATCGAAAATTAATAACAAAACGCCAGCGACGAACGTATAGGATAAATCATTTTGCGCCCGATAAATATTTTCACTGGCGTTGGCCTCGAAAGGCAGAGCGGCTATCGGTCACGGATATCGGCCAGTGATTTATCATCGATTAAACGGACGTAATGCACCATTGTTGCTGGAACGTGCAGTCAGATAGGCAGGTATATGAGGTCGTATCAGGATTCCGTTCATCCTGGTATTGACTCGCAATCGGCCGTGTATCTTGGACTCGGCAGCGTGGTGGTCGCATCCAGCGAAAGGGACGCGACCAGAACGATCCACAATGCCGCGCATTATTGCCGCAATCGGTTATCCGACTGATTCTGCTCCTAAGAACCGCTCCCCTAGAACCGCATACAACAATCGCTTTGATACATCCCGCCCGCCGAAGAGCACTTTCGCAACGATATTGCTGTACAATATCGAAATGCGCTATTCAAAATCAAAACCCTACCAGTCCCTTCACCCTTTCCATAAATAGCAGAACATCATAATTGATCATGTTATTTGTGAATAAAGCCAACGAGAATTAGAAGGAGAATCTAGTTCTATCGATCATTTCGGTTACTTCGAAATCAAATATTTGGGCCTCGAAACTCGAATATATTCCCTCGGAGAAAATTTAAAGAGAAAATTATTTCGATCTCACTGGTTTATTTCTGGCAAAATATTTGAAGCTCGGATACTAATTGAATTTTGTATTAATAAATATTATTCAGCGTGTGTGTATATTTCTGAATGATCGATATGTCAAAATTTGAATATTTGTTCCATGTATACAGCTTTATACAAAAACAGCGACATGACAGAAACATACAAATTTTACTTTATAAACAATTTACAAATCTCTCTCTTTCTCGCTCCGAGATCGTCCAAAGCCGCAGAAATGTGCAGACGAATACTTGCTATCATAGTATTTCTCTTTGCTAGCAAGCACGTTGTGCTTGAACTCGATATCGCGCGAGCACAAAGGGGCTCGTCGATGCGAACTATAGTACTGGCATTATGGGCACATAGAGGGTTCAATGTGACAATCCTAGGGATGTATTCAGCGCGCGTATCAGCCTTAACACTGCTCCGCCACCTCTATATTTTCGTACGTGAATTGAAACAGTAATATTATTTCTCAGCAGATTATCACGTTCAAGAATTTAAAAAATTTGCAGAGAGTCATCTTTCGATAAATTAAAACTCACTTATCAAAATATATATAATATATATTCGAGTGATATAAATTGTATTAAAGATTCGTCCCGATTATGTCAAAGCCTAGAAAAATATTAAACTGTCGACATTTTTATTATTTATTTCGATAGCAAAAATTAAAATTCCACACTGAAGTAAAGCTCACTTGTAATTATCTCGACAAGTTTCGTATTATTTGCATTTTTAAAGCGCAATTTGTCCAAACTTTGCAATTCTCATTGTTAAACACGTAATTCCATAATTATACCTCAGTTTAATCCTGTCAAAGAAAAGGTCGACCGAAAGCTATTTTAAAAAGTTTATAACTTGATGGTACCGTGAGCGTAATTCGCAGGATATTTTCTCTTGTGGAAAAACCTGATTGCTCGGACACGGAGGATTCAGGGTGTTAAAAGATCATGTAAAGTGCACCGCGTTTCGCCGCGCGCAGCGCACAACTCTACTTCGGTCGTCGTTTCTCTGTCGGATGCGGAAAACCGTTTTTGAACGTCGGTTTTTCCAAGGTTTCTCTTCTTCGTTTTCAAAGGAACGACTCGTACAAAGTCGGAGGAGAAGCGCGTTGCGTGTATAAATCGGCAGCGGTAGCGATACAGAGCGGAGGTTCGTAAATCTCGACCAGGCGATCCCGGGGGAACCATGTCTCAGTCACAGCACGCTGCTGCAGAAGTTACAGAATCCTGGCAGGAGTACATACACATACAAACGCGGCGGCAACCGGATGGCGGTACAGGTACATTGGAGAAACCGGAGAAACCGCGTCAATCTCGCATTTAGTTAATGCGACTTTAATCCGCTAATTTAAGGTCGCGCCGTTACGGTCGGATTTATCGACGGATTCAACGCGCGACGATTTTAACGAACGACCGCGGTAAAAGCTACTGGCGATAGTGCCTTGTACGTGGTTACCGTCACAGTGAAACATGTTTCAAAGACTCGGCTAATCAGATGGATCTTCACAGATTTAGAAATGGTTACTTTAGAGTAGCATACGTTTAATATACATTAATACTAATACACACAGGAAAATGTGATTCAAAACTTCGAGAAAGGCTTCTGTCTAGAAAATAAATTATAGATTTCTTTTCATTGGGAAATTTATAAGCGTATTATACAGATGTAAATTTAACTAGCACGAAGGACAGCAGTTAATCAAACGCAAGAAATCGATATATCTGAGTTAATTACTCGCCGGGCATGCTTAACGCATATATTGAAACATGCAAATTAATTATTTAATATTACTCAAAGTTAACCGTTAAATAGTTATGTTAAAGTTGGACATCAAAGTGACCGCATAAATTCAATATTAAAGATAATAGAGAAGATAATATTAACAGATGTATAAATAATATTAAGGATAACGGAAAGATAATATCAGCAAAATATGTAATCGAACGTATTGGTTAATTATGAAAATTAAATGAATAATAAATAACACAAAATGAAAATATATTTCATATTTAAAATTCTAGCAGATGAAAACGTACAAATTACTGTACACTTTTCATTTTGCAATAGTAAGCAATTCTTACTTTTCACATCTGTTTCAACAGAATCTATTTTCTCGGAAAAAAGGCTGGAGAAAAATGGGGAGAAACGTCGATAAACGAAGCCGTCGGTCCACGAGATTCGCCCGGTTGATTAATTTATGCCCTCGATTTTCGGTGGCGCGTGGATATAGGCGTTCCTGTCTCCCTTTTTTAGTTACCGTGCTGGCGCACTGACATTTTCGCGCCGACTGATATCCGATGCAACGGGCCAGGAACATGGGGTCGTCGATTATCGCGTTTTCAGAGAGAGCCCGTCGCATTATTTTTGCCTTTCGTTGTGGATTTAACCCAAAAATACTCGACACGTCGCGACATCGTCGAAAATCGCAAGTGCAACCTATCTTTTCATTTCTCTTACGTCCATTTCACCAACGACATCAGTAAACTGACCAAATTGATTTTTCCGAACACTATAGAAATTAAACTAAGAAGAACAGCGTCATTTATTTCAACGCATATTCAGACGCATCGATGTCATTTGCAATAATTGAACTCTAGAACAACTTTTCTAAGTTTTGGATGTATTACAAAATGAAAAATAAAAGTACTTTTTACGGATATATTATAAAACATTAAATATTAAAGTGCCTTGTAAATAATTTCTGTCTACATCATGTGACACGATGTAGATACTAATAAAGTTATTTCTAAGTCTTGACAAGATTCTCTTGTTCCATTACTAACTCATTAGCATTTTAATTCGCGTACGGATAATAAGAATTCCTTCATTCCAGCGATGCTGCTAAACCCAATGACAAAACTTTTCTTTCCTTTAATTTTACTTTACTTTTTAATTTTATTACTGGATAGCAGGGCCAAAGCAACTCTACGGTGCCTGCAAGCGTGATGGACTGAAAAATCGAGATTAAAAAACTGGGAAATATTTACTAGAGTCGGGAATAATATTATCACTCGAAATATACGCGATATCCAGTTCTAATAATATGGCGTTAGATTGTGTGTATTATACTTTTTTCAACTCATATTACAAAATCTTTGCCTTAAAGGAGAGGTTATAATGTTTCAAAATTGGTATCATATTTTGCATCTCATTATGTTTTATTTTTTCAACGAAATTTTTATAATGAAAAAAAGCTCTGCTATCTTTTAAAAATTAATGAATGTCGATCAATATATCAATTTTATACAAATTTTCTATAAATACATAAAAAAATTTAATCGTCAATAAGATTTTGCAATGTAAATCAAATGTAAATTGCTATTTTTTTTAAAGAATATTGATCAATATTTTATATTTGAAATGATAATTTAAAACATTTTCTGTTTTGTTATTTGTTGATAAATAAAAGATTTTATTAAAATTTAGTTTTTACAGTTATTTTTAACTCTCTTGTGATTATTATAGGTGTACCTATTATAAATTTTTGTTATTACGTGTACAGCTCTAACTGGGATCCTTTAAATAAATATCGATCAATTAACGAAATCTCTTCGAATCCCGCGAACGTTTCTGCTGTAGCTCTCGGTATCGGGAAACTATTGCGGGAAACTGTTATCGGCGAAAGTCAATTAGCTTCGTGCTCGCCGGCTTGAACACACAGCGGCACAATAATGTAATAAAATGTTTATGTTACTGCACACCTGCCGCTTATCGCAAAATAAACTGAAGAGAAGATCAGCTAGCGTAAAATTCACTATCGATGAAGCAGAACTTGATCCAATGAAAGTATCAAACATTAGTTGTAATGATTTTAATTGGGACCGATCATAAACACTTATAAAGTGTCATGCTATATCAAGAGAAATATTACTAATTATTAGAAATTTTCAAATAAGATTCTTATTCTATAATATTATATCAAGCTTAAGAAAAATATTGAAATTCATATAATAATTTATTAATATTATAATGTGTCACTGTATGACGTAGAAAAGAGAACGTCGTTAGTTCTAATTTAATCAACATTAATTTAATTCTTCAATTTTAGTCCGGAGTTTCTAGATTGGATGAAGATTCTGAGATTAAAACTTTAATGGAGCGTTAAATTTCTAACTTATTATTTTATTGTAAAGAAGATTCGTTATTTAGAAGAACAAACATAAAGTAAGTTAGTGACATTTGACTTTTGAATTATTTTAATGTATTCTAGACTTTTAAAAATATTTGTATGTTCTATGAAAAATTATCATTTTGCAAAGCTTATCATGATATCAATAAAATATTAATTGCAAATTTAAGATAAACGTTTATTATCAGTTGGCATCGTTATAATCATGAATAAGTAACTCGATTAAATTTCACTGTCGTCTCGTTAAAATAATGGTGATTTTAATTCTGCAATGACTTCTGCACTACTGATTCATAAATAGAACGAAGTGTTGTTACAGACAATAACTACGCACGTAATTGCATTACGCAATGCGGGGCTGCTACGCATATCGGATGCGATATCGAGTGCACTCCAAGAGTGGTACTCCAGCAAACTGAGACGCTTTAACGAGTTTGTTCATCGCACGCGGATTAATTCTGATCAAGGTATACTAATTCCAAAGCAAATACTGAAAGTTTATTGGAAATTACAGACTGCAATTGCGGCGTGTTTTCACGCCAGTGTGAGTATCTTACAGCCGCGTTCGTATCTATCGGTAATCAATAGTAATTACGAGAATTATCTATTCATTTATACGGATTTTATTTCTTAATTTAATTTATTTCTCTTCCGCAATTTTAATTTATACTAATAAAATAATAATTTATTTAGGTCCGTATAATAATGGAATATTTCATGGAAATAAAATATCTATTATTCAAAGCCTTTGATCATCTTCATGATTACTACGTAAGATCAAAATAATTGCATAACTGTTTGTTAAAATATCAACAAAAGATTTTTCAACAAAGTAAAATTTCTAATTATTTCTGACTTGTAAGAGCAAGATGAGTAATTTAGATTTCACATTTTATTCCCTATTCTCTGATAAAATTCAGCGAAATTTGATAAGATCTGAAAATACGAGATAAATAGTGACACCAAAATCCTCTACTCGATGCTGAAAGACCGCGTATCACGGAAGTCGTTATTTCTCCCGTGACAAAGTAACGATTGCGTAAAACTCCTTCTCGCATCGACTTGGCGTAAATCCTCGACTCTTCTCCTCGTTGCCTGATCGACATCTCGCGGAGTAAAACCAGGCGGAGTCGAGCGTGGGAGAGAGGAACGCGTTTGGAGAGTGTAACAAGAAGAAATCGCGGAGTAGCAGGTACGAGTCGAGAGAGGGCGAGTTGGATTTAGTAGACGGAAGGGAGGATAAGGCGGAGGGAAAGTTCGCCCTCATCCGCCTGCGGGAAGCAATTTCTTAGCGTAACCTTATCACCGCGCTCGTAGGTAGGTGAGACGCCGCCGCCGCGTACTCGATAAAGGCGTACTCTCGCGCGGCCGCGGCGCTCTCAGCGCGTGCCGAACGCGCGCGATAGAGTAAATTTCAAGTTTCTGCGAAAAACAAGCTGGAATGCTAAAAGCGGGAAAGCAGTAAAAGCATCGGGAAAGCTCTCCCCGCCGCCATTGACCTTCGTACCAAGTTTCGTACGCTCCCTATCGTGTTCTCGCGCGACCTTCTTTCATACATCCGCCCCCAGGTTACTTTTCCACCGCGTTGCCGGTCGTTCCCTCTCACGCGGTTGTTTTCAGATAATTGAGTAATCGATAGTCGCCCACCCCCTTGCCGATGGCGGTACCTCAGCATATCGTGTAATTGCGGTTAAATGGCGATAAATCATCTCTTTGTGAAAAGTATACGGCCGGATGGTATCTACGGTGTCGATGAAATTGATGATGAATTAACGAGATTGCGGATGGAGTGGATATGATAAACAAGCGCTCCGTCAATAATTGATGACAAACGATTACCGGATCCCGCGGCTCTTTTTTTTTTTTTTTTTACACGCGCGCGCTTTCAGAAACGTATACGCGCGCATATACGGAGCGTACGCGCGTTTCGCCGGGCTGGGCCGTTAAATAATCGATTCGCCGGGCATTTCGACGGGCGGTGCAACATCGGCGTTACCACTCGAGTGTACACAGAGGCGTCGTCCCGTTACCAGTAAATCGAACGGCCAAAACGCAGCCGTCGCGTATCGTTTTCCCTCCCCCGGTTCTGCTCTCGAGAGATGGCACAATGGCGTTTCGGTAGCCTTTTAGCGAATGAAAGCCACCCTGGTCCTCACCTCCGTCCCTGTAGACCGCGACGGTTTCGGTTTCGAATCGCATCGATCCGCCCGCTGCGGACTAGGTTTACGGGACAGCGGTTCTCAAGCACGTGCACGCGGCATATTCGACATTGCGCGACGCATTCCGGGGTCTGAACGTCCGCGTTTCTACCATGCGCCTTTCCCACGCACGAGAAGCTTCGATCGAAGTCTTGGGACGAAATATAAAATGTCCCAAAGATTCCGCACTTGTATAGTTTCAGTTAAAATAAAAATATATTTGTTTTAATATCTCAAACTATTAATCTGCGATATAGCCTTAGATTTATTCGCGCCTGATGCAAATCTTTTGCAACGCAGCGAATCGATCATAAAAGCTCAGTCGTTCCTGCATTATTTATATGTGCGCGTAACTATGTAGCTTTAACGTAATGTGTGAATACGTAACTACAACACGCCCGTCTGTTTGCGCGGAACTTTGCGTTACATATAATACGTAACGTATTTCCCCTGACGTGTGTTCTGCTGCGTATATACGCATTTTCGATATCCGAGCGAATATATGTAGAATCCGTGAAATAACTATTAAATACAGTCTATTGAATTAATTGTCCAAACGTACCGAATGAATATGGCGAGAAACGTTGGTATTAATTTAGTGTTAATTTGAATTAATATAATATCTCAAGAAACGAGGATTTTAGAGAAGAGAACATTTTTAAGAAATATAGTTTTTTAATGCTAAGATACAAATAGAATAATCTATGTAAAGGATAGTGATCTGTTTTCTTGGAAGTTATTAGACAGTGACAAAATTTTTTCTTGACTGTTCAGCGTATAAAAGAAAACAGCACCTCTATTGATTTTTACATGAGACAATATACTTTTTTTTATTTAAATCCGTTCTACTTATTATTCTGTACATGAAAATATTAAAATTTATTAAAAAACTAATCCTAGAATCAATCATAAAAATTACAATTTATAAGATATTTTGTATTTTATCTATTTATTCAGAGTTTTCATGACATTATTAGATTTTTCAAAACAATTTTAATTTTCAAAAATTTATAAAATTTCCATCATCATCAAAAGCACCATTAATTTTCAAAATATCCAAAAAAGATTTCTCACTTCTAACAATATTTCTGAGAAAGTTGATCATAACACTTTATTTAGATTGTTCTATATACATATTGATGTTTTGAAATCCTTGGCAAATAAAAGGATATTGAACTGACTTTCGAGCGACAGGAATATCATTAATTTTGGGTAATTTCTCTCAACTGAATTTTTTATTAATAGTTACGACGAACTTGTGATCAGCCATGTCGCTGATAAACACATCGAACGCTATATAATATAGTAGTCATAGAGGATGCGAGAGTTGCCGTTGCAATTTCGATATTAATATAAACATGGTGTTTACTCCATATGCACATAACGTAGTATATGACATATAATCAATACTATATAGCATGTAGCCAATTTCGCGTTTTATGTCACTGTAAATAGCTATCTTACATTAGACATTATATGAGTCGGTCCGCGACTTCACGATGCATGAAATACAAAAGCTCGTATAGTGCATGTACAATTGGTTGATTCTATCGAGTATCGTATATAAATAATTGTGAAGAACGCGAGTATATTATTTGCGAAAGCGTGAATATACCTTTGTCGTGCACAATCGCGGCTAATTGTATTATATTGTATATCTCCATTCAAGCAAGTCTTGCAAACGATGGAAAAATCGATATTAATTCCAGCGGTACGAGAT
>VBVQ01003478.1:0-18581 GCA_011636635.1 Tetramorium simillimum | reverse complement strand
TGGTGGTGGTGGTGGTGGTGGTGCTGGTGGCGGTGGTGGCGGCGACGGCCGCGCTCACTCTCTCTCTCTCTCTCTCTATCTCTCTCTCTCTGTCTCTCTCGGAAGAGGTGGCCGCGCCGTGAAGACGCGCGGGGGTTGGAAAAACGACAGAGAAAGCCTCGTAGCGGGCTACCGGTTACTACGCGGACGCATGCCCGCTGATAGCTCAGTGGAGCGCGCGACTTCGTGCCGTAAGCACATTTCCTGCGAGTGGATCTCTCTCTCTCTCTCTCTTTCTCTTCTCTGTGTCTCTCTTTCTCTTGTATACACACGCACAGACGGACACATACACACCCCACGTCTCTCTTTCTCTCCCTCTCTGTACTTGTCGAATGTGTAAGTGTAGGTACGCGTGTGCGCGTTTCTTTCTCGCCCGCTCACCTCTTGCCCCGCCTTGCTTCGCCTCACCTCTCTTCTGCTGTCTGTCTCCACCTCGGCCTCGCTCGTCGCCGCGAGGACGGCAGGCACGTCCGCCGGCAAATAAAATCCGTGTTGGGCGACGCAGCGGCGGGGGTGGTGATAATCACGGAAGAAAGGGCGCCGGGCATCCTGGACGGACCTTTCGTGCGGTTCCTACGCGATGCGTGCGAATCATATTGAGATAACGAGACGGGGGGGCACAGATCGCGAGAGTGATAGCGAGGGGTTGCGAGAAGAGGCTAGTGAGTAAGATTTAGAGCGAGAGGGTTAATATTCAAACGTAAGAGACGCGCGCGAGAAAGTAGGAAAAGAGGCTGATACTTGAAGGAAGATGAACGAAGCGAAGAGAGGACAGAGGGGGAAAGAGAAGAAGAAAAGGGAGAAAGAGAAAGAGAGAGCATCGGTGATATCGATAAGATCGGAGAATCGCAAGTGAAAATGGCATGTTTGTATTTTCTCCCCAGATATAGAGCGAGGTGCGAATATCTCGTAAAGTGCAACGTTAATAATTGTTTCGTAAGAGAAATTTAAAGAGAAGCTACAGGGCTTCTTATCAGAGTCGTGAAGATCGCAAATGCCATCGAAAAGAAAGCAATGTAGCGAAGAATATAGAGCGAGAAAAGAGAAGATCTACGTATATTTCTTCGTGTGGTCCAGAAGAAAGAATCCACGACAGAACGTTGATCGCGAAATCTGCGAACAGTAATGGTCGAGGGAAATACAAAAAGGCGAGGAGAAGAAAAGAATTACGGGTTGACTTAAATGAATATAAATCACTAACATTAAGATAGAAAACAAGAGAAAAAAAAAGAATGCAAATTATGAATAATGTCCCCACTTTCTTCCCTTCATTAAACGCCATTATCACGAAATATTAAGAATACTTTAAACGCAAGGTTTTTTTTTACGTTTTTTATTAGCAGATTAGGGAAATGAGGGATTACATGAGAAACTGAGTGAAAAAAAAATCATTCGCGTCATTTTCATTTCATACGCGCGCTTCACTTTTCCCATCGCTTCACTGTAGTATTCATACCAGTACGCGTGAGTGCATACTTCAACCGTGGTATATAGACGTCACAATAATCCGTACAAATAGGTGTATTGTAAACCAATTCTATCGGCCATTCACGACTTTACATATCCGCCGATCTTTTTCTCTTTCGGACACCCCGCCTCTCTTTTCGTCCGTCGAAATACATGCGGATACACGTTTATTTCCAAGCCCGACAGCCGGAACTGATAGAAAGGTTTCGCCAGCTGTTCGTTATGCAGAAACCGTGACAGTTGCTTTCACCAGCTTTTCTGATCTGACGTCATGGTGCAAATTTTCACATCATAGGAAAATATCCGCATATTTCTGTTACAAATGAAATTTCTAGTTCTAACTTGAACTTTCATTTCGCCGTTATTGCGAGGGAGAGAGCAATATACAAATAATTACAGTCTTGACTCGTGGAATGTGTATATTATGTAGAATCTGCGTGTTACGTAAGAGAATATTGTTGATCCGTTTAATTATTCACGTGAGGGATGTTTATCTTGTAGACAACTGGGCTGAACGTTAGAATCGTTGCGCGAAATGGAAATGCGAGGTATCGAAGATATTTACACGGGATGTCTAATAGAAATTGGACTATAGCTATGATATTTTTACGAAGCGCTATGCGGTGACTCACACTTAAGTATTCCATTGTGCGGAGTTCTGCAAGCATTGCCCTGCATAGCAGGCGCTTCCAAAAATACTCGTTTCGTTTTAGCGTTTCGCGCACGTCGATATGCAAACGCATCAGTAATTCATGGACCGTAGCTCGTTGCAGAGTTGCTGCAATAAAGAGAAGGAAACTAGGAAATTTATTAGAAATTTCCGAGCTGTAATGGGCGAAGAGATTCCTCAGAGTACTCTTTAATGTTATCGAATAATAAAACAGTCCTCGTGAAATGGCGGAATCAATAGGCACGTACTTATCTTTTCTTCTTATTTTTCTCACTTCTTCTTTTTCAACATGTCACATTGCTCTTCCTTCATTTTTTCTCCAATTTGCTTTTTCTCTCCGTGGTAAAATGTTGATTGATGAATAAGGATTAATCTTTTAATCTAAAAAAAAAGTTATTCTCTAACGTTCATCCTGATATTTTCTCTTGTTTTCGGAAACGAAGGTGATGACATAAAATAAAAATATCGAGTGAAAATAAAGTGTTGCAAGACGTCGTGAACCACAAAGTGATCTCGAAGTGACAAGTATCGAGCGCGATCAAACGCCGAGATTCTGCTTTCAGCTCCGACCTTTCTTCCCGTTTCGCTCGTTTCGCTCGTTCCGTCGTCAAGAGTATTGATATTTCGCTGTAAACATTCAAAGACTCGTAACCGACGTCCGAAGCATGAGAGACGTACATTTGTCCCCGACAAAAGATGTGTCCAAGAGCTGATCTTAGGACTCGTTCAAGTCACTCGGCGAGTGTCCGCGAAAGGAAAATAATAACCGGAGACCGACAAACGCGCGAAGGATGGAAGCATGATTCTGATACCGCGGATCCGGCGAACTCGACGGAAAACTAGAAGAAGAACTTCTTGAGGAACGTGGAAGAGATCGCGAAGAGATCGAGGAGAAGGGTGGAATGACGAGAGCTGCTTGCGGGGACATGGATACCCGCGGGGCTAGCGGAGTCGGTCGATCGCGAGGCTCGAATCTGTTGATTTAACCGTCTCCAAGGGGAATCTCGGAAATGCGTCCGGTGGAGCCGGACGAGGCGTCATCGTACTTCTGTTTAAGTTGCGCATTACGGGAGATTACGTTCGCGACATGACTGCGGCAAAGAAAATTACCGCGTATCGTTAACGTCACTCGCGGAATATCAATGTCCACGAGACACGATTCGAGGGAAGACTCGCGCCTTTCGCTAATGTCGTCGCAGGAGATTACTTCGTATCGGCGTCGAACCCTGATATTTCCTGTGGCATGTACGTGACCCCAACGACGTGGAAAGAAATTTGCGGCAGTAGAGCCTCGAAGAGACCCGGTACCGTGGGCGGTACAATCCTGTGCCCCTGGTACGGTACCGTTTCCTGAAGGACGAGGCTGCTGGCCGGTGTGTGCGTGTGTGTGTGTGCGATTGTGTGGAAGAGGGGAAAAAATACGGGGAACTCAAAGGTACCTTTCGTGCGGTGGTACCTGCGGCTGAGTGTCTCTTTAAATCGCTTCGATTGTCTACGTCTCGTGCCGGGTGCTCGCCAACGTCGTACCGGATCGTGCAAGATCAACTGTACGAATCGGTATCAAACGGTACCATCGAAGGATGAAACAATCCGGCAGAGCATCGTGAGGAATAGCAAAAGGTACGCGGTCTAGGTTGAAAAAAACTGATGAAAAAAACACAACATTTTACAAAATATCTCCTATAATTAACTCAGTGAATCATATTTGAAATTCTTTCTGCTATATGCAAGACGAATAATTCGTTCAGTATAGTATAGAATATATTTCGTTTATAAATTTAGTTCAAATAAGGTAAACATTATTTAATTTAGCTTTCGATTTTATTGTAGCTTTTATTGAAGACTTTACTTAGTAAAGTTATCACAAAATAAGAGAAGAAATAATATATAGACATCTAATATTCGCAATAACGGCTAAATGAGATCTATTTTCAGAGATCTCAATTTTTCCGGACAAAACCCTCTTTCACAACAAATACTACGGTACGCCGCACAGTTCTATCTTACAGCAGTTCCCCAGGATTTTTCTTTCGATCGAGCTCCGACTCATTTTTATCCAATAACCGTGCAATAAGCTCATATTCCCGGCTATCTAGTCGTCTCGATGGTGTTTTAAAATAAATGTTTTTATCTCTCACTAAAAACAACTGAAAAGATAACAAACAATGATCTTCTCTCTGATGTATTATCAGCAATATTTCCTCCATTTGCTTTTGACGGGAAGTTCTTGGAACTAATATCTCTATCTTGTAAAATAATGATATTTATACCTATAATACTATATATTTTTCGCTAAATAAATCCTTTTTACGCCTATTTAAAAGTGCATCGATATCGGTCTACTTTCAAACTTATTGGAAACAGATTATTGAAATATTTATTTATTGTGGGATTGAAGAATTTATTAGTTAGAAAAACTTTATCTAATTTAATATAAATCTGCATTGACAATATTATTATAATTTGCCTACTCTTTCTATAATTTCACTATATCGAGATAATTGATATATATCTTTCATCAGCTTCTGTCACGTAGAAGAATGGCACTTTTTTGATAAGACGTAAGACAAATATTTGAGTATTCTAATGATTTTTCAAAATTTGATTATGCAGAAACTTAACGTTCGGATTTTTAATTAGGTTTTCTTATGGATGACATAATTTAATCTAATGATGTTAATCATTTTATCGTGCTAGAGAAAAGAATATGACTTATTCTATTCTAAGAAAGACAGTCGATAATTATTTGATAGGACCGTCCTCTCGACAGCGCTTTCACGCTACTCCAAACATCTATGTTTCTCTCTACAAATCTTACGAACAAAATACATGAAATATATGCGATATAACGATCTCGTTTACTAGTAACTGAGTAATTGGCGAGAAGATCGATATGAAACTTGTATGAAATTGTATACGCCAGTTTCAACGAATTTACGAATAACGAATGAAAAAATTAATAAATAAAAACAAAGTAAAAAACATACTTTTATACGCGCAAATATATGATGTTAAACAAATTATTCTTTCGATCATAGATATTAAGGAACAAATGAAACAGAGCATCAACTATAGAAAATTAACATCAAAAATTGAAAGATTTTAGACAACGAAGCATCGTCAAATAAATAGCCAAATCTAATTCTTTATTTAAGTTTAATTAATTCAACAAAAATTTTATATTTAACACTTAAATAACTCAAAATTAATATTGACAAATAAAAACAAAATTGAGCATAAATGATCACAAAGATTTTGTCAAAGAAAAATTTGTTCCTTTGTTCCTTTCTTCAGTTTTCTTAAAATTGATCGAATAATAAATTTACTCTTTTCCCTTCTAATCTCGCGATCTTCAAGCTTAAGCGAAATGACTTTGAAAGAAATTACTTACAGGAAAATACTTTTTAAAAATATCGTTGATACGTGATTGAATGTCAATCTCTGGAAAGTTTTTCGCGTCGTTTGATACGATTCAGACTCCATACTATCCGCCTGTACACTTAATCACTGGTCTATGAAGCTATAAACGGGTTTTAATATTTGTGACAGAGCATTATACCTATTACTATCATTACACCATCATCTTGTTACTGTGAATAGATATACATTCATCAACCATATCAATTTGTAATATCTGCGGAGCTATGCGTCAGTTCTATTGAACTCCGTTAGTGTATGCAAATGGATGACACGTAGTTGCACGTTTTGCTGCATGGCGATCGTTACAGCGATATCACAGAGAGTAAAAAATCTCTCAAGAAGAGACTGCATATGAGAGAAAAAACAAATAGTAACTGCTTTTCAATGTTTCTCTTTGTAAAAGCTAATCTCTATCATAAATGATTACATTACACATTAATTAAGGATTGATTTTAATGGAAATTGTCGACATAAAAAGATGAAATATTATCCAACTCCTTCAAGATTTCAGCTCTAATCTTTAACACGTCGTAGAAGACTGTATTCTTATTTTCGTTCCCAAAATTATGGGCAAATTTTAAATCGACGATTAGGTACGCGTTAAATAGCGCAGTCATAAAATATCGAATGTGCGTAGGCACAAATGGGAAAATTTGTGAATCGCATGCTGCTATTTTTCTATGACACGTCAATCGATCGTATCTCCCGGAACGGGGAATACCCGCGAAATTGAAATGGCCGTAGAAGATCACAGATGGGAGGAGGGAGGAATGCAATTTCTGCCGCGACACGAAAATTTTCGATGCCATTTCTGCCGTGCCTCCATTCGAGGTTACTGAGCCATCGCGTCTATTCCGTAGGATTAAATCTTTAGACGTGTATTCCACGTTGATGTTTTGAATTAAAAAAAGGAGAGATAACGACAATCATGTTGACACATAATAATCTCATATCCATTTTTTAAAAAAGGCAACTTGGATACATTTCATATTGTTAAATTTCACGATTATTTAAGAAAATTATTACAAAAAATATTATTAATCCTAAAACTTATACAGAACATTGTATTTAAAACTAAAAACTATCTTATCTTAAACAATAATAATGTGTAAACGCGATTTTTTATATCAGAATCGTAAAAGAATATAATATTAATTACGTAATATTATTCTCTAAGCAACAATATTTAATATAAAATAGTACATAAATTTGCAATATTATATTTTATATTATTTTTATTATAAATGTCCATTCTTTCTAAAGATATGCTTAAAATATTCTACTAAACAGATGCGCGCCGAGAATATTGTGAACGGCCATTTTAGCTCTGTGGATAATAAAAAGTTGATTCTAACTTCATAAGCGAACAAGAAATTGTCATTAAGGTTTAACGCTTCAAGCACTAGTAAAACAAACTTTTGTTCCCCGTCGCGGTAAAAACCTTTTCACGTCCGTCGATAATTTTCGCTATTGTAGTCGCTGAATTTAAAGTTTAGCACAATAAAATAAATTGTAATCTGTTTTATATTTACTAAATATAGGTTAATCTCGCGTAATCCATTCTTAACTAAAAGAATGTGCATTTTATCCATGCTTTTTATCCACTATAGGGATTTAAGTTTACACCGATAAAAGATTCTTTCGAACATAATAAAAAAAAAAAACATTCAATCTTATGAAAGTAATATTTATTAAGAAACAAAGCAAATGTGCGAGCTTGAATAAACGTAAATGTGTGAGATTGCTCTATAAAACAGTTACTATCACATTTGCGAGTTTTCACATTAGTCCACCAGTCCCTTTATTGCAGATAGGCATCATGTCGATCATAAAAAAGAAGTTATAGCCACAGATAATTAATCATAATAAAGTTTTTATATAAATATTACAGTAACGACTACACTCATTCGTAAGTTTTCGTATAGTCTGAAGAAAGTAGAATTTTCTAAAAATAATTATGTGATTCTCATATTTGTGTTAAGCAATCTATTATAATGTAAATTACTTAATATATATTTTTTAATCACTGTTACTATTCTTATGGTTTAACGAAAAATTTTTTTGTGTCTTTAAAGCGTACGTGTCTTGATCGTTGGACGATGACCGACTGGCCGTCGTCGTGGTGGAGATGACTACCAGGTTAGTGGCTCGTCCCGAAGACGACGACGACGACGACGAGGTCCACGAAGAGGCACGAGACTCGGCCGTGGGCTATCACTGCCACTGATAGAGCCGGCATCCCGTCGCAGCTCACATCGATGCCGACTGCCACATCCACGAAACGAGGTATGACGGAATGCGTTGTTGAACACGTTTCTGCTCTTCCGCGAAGAATATCGTAATTTTCGTCTCACAAATCATAGGTGAAATTTTTTCGAAATTATCGGTTAACCTTAACAACTATAATATATCTCTATGGTTGAGAAATATATTTTTTTTTTATACAAGATGCATCATGCAAAACCGTATCTAAATAATGAGATAAATTTAAAAAAAAGACGAATTAAAACCATACTATTATTATATCTAATCATTATTATAATTATAAAATAATATAAATGAACTATAATTATAGAAAAAATATTTAGAATGACAATTTTGATAAAATTTTTAATTCATCGCTATACAAAATTAGGATTCTGATAAGAATTCTTATAGAATAAAATTATGACATGACATTTTACAAAGGATTTTATTCAAGTCTTTCGCTATGTTTGGAATAATTATGCTTCCAAGTACAATTTACTTTGTTAAAACTCTTGCAAAAAAGTTTTAATTAGAAATATATATACAGAGAGAGAGAGAGAGAGAGAGAGAGAGAGAGAGAGAGAGAGAGAGAGAGGTGCTGCAAGATAAAATCATTGTAATAGTGAACAAGTATGTTACTGGGGCAATATTGGTCGATTCACTTCTCTATCTTCCATCGTTCTGTTCCCGATTCCATTCCGTGACTAAATAGCTAATGAAACAAAAGAGGATGTTTCGTCGTCGTGCACCGTGTTTAATTATACGGCAACGAGAGGAAAGGGGGTTCTTATCGATAACTTTCGGTGCTCAAGCACACCGAAACGCGAAGAAGGTAGGCACGTACGAATCCTTTGAGTCAAAATAAATTTGCTTCTAAATCTTCAAGCAGACATTGCATTAATCAACATTCACCCCACAGAGAGAGTTGTAAAGCATATCTATAAGTCTTACAAAATAACGAGAAATCCGCGTGTTTGCTCGCTCAGAAAGCACCGAGCACTTTGACGGGCAAAGAGAAACCGCACATGGTAAAATCCAGTGTAAAAGTGAAACGTCGGTGCTTCTATTTGAATAAACGTTGATGTAGCCGCAATTTGTGACAAAATAATTCTTGACTTTGATGCTTGTCCGCTCTTTCAACCGCGTCGTTTTGAATTTCTCCGGTGCAACAACCCAGATCTATTCTAGGAGGATGTCCGAAAGGATGTCCTTTAAAAATATACGTATACTGTGTGTGAAATATTATTCCTCGCACAGCGTATCAGCGTTCTCAAATCGTTATCGTACCATTGAAGAAATGATCTGTCTAAACCTTGCCGCGAACTGCGGAATTGTCAGCGGAAAATGTCGGGGAATGGGTAAAGGAACGCGGGCGACTAGCTATCAACGTCGAAACGGAGTCGGCGGTATTTAGGACTCATTGTTCTTCTAGTGGTTGCCCATGCATTGACTCGATAGACGTGCCCTGCGGCTTTCTCTATCCGTCATTTTGTTCGCTTTCGCCTTTATTCGCCTGGCCCACAGCTTTTCTCGTGGGGAGGCACTAAGATCCCTTAACCGTACTTTATCCTTGCTCCGATACGATCTCCCCTTGAACTTTGATATTTACCCTCTTGTCGCCACTGCTTGCTGTAACGATCGACGCGGATCTACAATGATAATGACTCTAATGCGGATTTACCGAAATCTTAGTAAACCCTCCTTTCAACGGAATTATCAATTGATATTTCAGAGGAGAGAAGCGACAGAGCTCGGCCCCTGATCGAAGTTCTTGCCGATATTCGCAATGTTATGCGCGCGTAAGGTCCGCTCTTGATTCACGTTCTTGGGATGTCTTTGAGACAATCTGATCAGTCCTCGCGCGAATTCTATGCGAACACGTTGACGTCTCGACGATTTAAAGAATTCAGAGAGGTAAACGTGTCTCCTGCACGATACCGAAATTCCGTTCGTAAATTCCTCCGAATACTGATTTCTTCGCGTCTCCGCGAAGTAGAGAACAGTGGCTTTTCTCCACACACGCGGGCTCGCGTGTTCATCTACGTTCCATTTGTCTCTCCTCAAGTATCGATCGTCGAACGACACCGACTATGAAACTCCGCGAAACTCGCGCGAGGTAACCTGTGGAATTGACAGAGCAAAAAGCTCCTTTCGGATCTCTGAAGTTCGGCGCGTGGAGAGATTTGCA
Source organism: Tetramorium simillimum (assembly GCA_011636635.1). NCBI lineage: Eukaryota > Metazoa > Arthropoda > Insecta > Hymenoptera > Formicidae > Tetramorium > Tetramorium simillimum. Next base: position 8,550 of record VBVQ01003478.1, on the reverse strand, counting down.
AATTCGGCGCCCTCCCTCCCCCGAGCACGAACGCTCGCGAATATCTGTTCTATGCAAATCGGCAGCCCGCATGGCAAACGCGTTCGCGGACAAATTCCGCATACAAATTACCGAAAAACGATTTCTATTACGCGCCACGCATGGATACTATAGCCTTAAAATTTAATATTCGCATATATATATATACACCTGTACTAACAAAATGTATATTTACTATGCTTGTGTCGACTACCGAAATCGATCATTTGTTTATTTGTGGTTGATAGACGAATAATAATCAAATGTTTAATAAATACATATTTGTACATACATACATGTACAAATTTCTTGTCCGTAACTCTCAATTTCATTACAATTTTATTATCAGATACCTTTAAAATTAAATTTTTCGGAAAAGATTCAGAAATTTATAACGTTCATATATACAAATTATAGAGTTCATATATTAATATTAAATTAAATATTTTAAACGAAAAAGTACCTTTGTTTTCAACTGAAATAATACATTTAACAATGAGCATTTTAATGAAACTGACAAAAGCACGGTTAGGACAAAAGCTTTGTAGAATCTTTATTACATATTTTTATTGTGACATGAAAATTAATAGTATCTGTAATTTATATGCAACTTGAAAATTGAATTTGTATTGTGAAAAATGTTTTCATGAAGTAAGCATTAACAGGTCATGATTGAAGCTAATATTGCTATCAGCATTTTAATCTTCTTTTTTAAATTTCTGACAGCATAAAGTACGTGATAAATATTGAACGTACATCATTTTATAAATAAAATCACTGAACAATCACGGAACCAATTATAGATGCAATAACGTTTTTATGCCAGAATAACAGCGCAGCCGAATGTCAATAAATTATCGCACATTCTGTCCGCGTGCTCCAGCGAATTCGTTAAACTTACACCGAGAAAAAAATAGAGAAGTTACAGAACATTATTTCTTATTGTCTCTTCAGCAGTTAGATTATAGTCTGAATTTTCCGGTCTTATCGAGGTCATGTTTATTCTATCTATTGATCGCAGGATATCACAAATACAGTATGTAATCTACTTATGAAATCTATGAAGTTATAGGAACAAACTGAAAACTTATCCCAGTATTCGCTCGAGCAAAGACTTTGCGACGCAGTTAGTCGTTTTTATCTGATAGTAAGAGAAAGTGCCTAGCTCAAATATTTACCTCCACGTTTACGCGAATTAAAAATTAAATTTGGAATTGTGACATTGAGAATCACATAAAACTTTGAATTAATATTAGGAAATAAAAATTGATAAATGTATTTTATGTAAGTGAAACTACAAATGCGCTTGTTTTATTTAATTAAAATGACATTGACATAATATCATTAAAATTAGAGAATATTATTACGATATAAAAAAGACGATTTATTGAATACGTGATTATACCATTGAGATAGTCCAATTGGTATCGATAAAATTCGTGGTGGAATAATGTTATTAGAGTATTAAAATCGTTTCTCGATAATTCTCTATACCGTATTCATGGGCTTTCTTTCATCGTGCTCATCGATCATATCAGTCGATGCAGTCAGCTGTCTGGGAAATTAATAGCGGAGTCAGCACTTACGTAAAATGTTCTAGCATAGCTCAAAGTCAGAAAATTTTGCAGAATATTGAAACTGTGATAAGTTCTCTCTCCATCGATTTGCTTGACTATGTTTGGAATTTGACATCTCAATTAGAGGAAAACCTTTAAAACATAATTTTCGGTTTTCCGACAATCGCCGCTATGCATATTTGCAGTAAATATCTTTTAACAATAGCATTTTTAGTACTTTTTACTTTTAGCTTGCTTTTAAATACTTTACTTTTCGTTGCGATGTTAAAGTACATTATTTTAGAAGAAGCTTATTTTCATCTTTGCATAGTTTATTTACTAGCAAATTTTTTAATTTAGAGCACTGAATCACGCTGAATAATATTCTGAAATACTCTTACAAGTGAAACTTTTTTAGTATTATTACAGCAGTCTCCTCCTTTTTATGAAAATACACATCTGAGTGAATTATCACTTAATTTTCCTATGATCTTACAATCGGAAGTACGTACTCAAAATTCATCTGTCTGTACGTTTGTATGATGAAGTAATTTTTATCGATATTCATGTTTTCTTTCAATACATCTGTTTTACATTTTTTTAAATAATATATTCGGCCATATATCATTCGCAGTATAATAAAGTTAAAATAATATAACGAAAGGTATTATCTTTTGTTATATTAAGGATTTAATCGTTGAAAATACTCGACAAAAGATTGCGATCAAGATCTTGTTCGCAACAGGAATCAAACTCGGTTCAGCTTTATCAGCGGAAAGAAGCGAGTTAGGAAATCTGATAAAGGAAATAAACTAAGCGTCTTCAGGTGCATCCGATCGTTAAAAGGAAACCTTCCGAAAAACCTTCTTCGTCGACAGACACACAGCAGTGAAATCGCGGAGAGAATCGATGAGGCGTGAAATTCGTTGATAATAGACCGGAAAAATTTCTTTTTCTTCTGCACACGAAGTTGCCGAACGGATATACCAAAAGCTGCTTGAAAGAGAATTAAAAAAAAACTAATCAAATAATAGAATCAAGAATGTAAAAAATTGAATTGTCAAATACGATGATATGTTATACAATCCGTAATACGATTCTCATTTGAGTTAAGTGCCATCACTTTGTGGAGCAATTCTCGATGATTATGATTGAGTATTGTTATCATCTAGATTAGAATATTTTGTATTCAATTTCGTTGATTGACTATTTTAAATATATTTTTGTGCATAATAGTTAATCATTTATATGGACGAGGAAAGTTTTCAAAAAAAGTTTTAAGTGGAGGACATTAAAAACTGGGCCATATTTGGACCAACCACTTTATTTCACTCTCTGTCTTTTTCTCTCTTTCTTTTCCGTCTAAAAATGATAAAGTAATAAAATAGGAATTTTTAATATTATTTCAAATATTTTTCGAACATTTCCAAATTTTTTTCGATGAAAAGTACTTTAATTACCAATATCTCTCTCTCCATTGGAAATTCCTGTAACCTATCAGGAAGTTATTTAAAGTTGCCAAACTTTGCGACTTAATTACCGCGTTACAACTTTCGATTAATATTCCTCACAGAGGAACGTCGGCCTTTTATACGCATAAAATCTCTCGACTAAAATATACACAGGCATACAGGTTGAAAAATATATTTCAAATTTATGGAAAAGTTCTATTAATATTAACATCATAATGCTTACGAATAATTAAAAAAAAACATTTAATGTTGTAGAAGCCGTTCATTTAATTGCTTTAATTTTTCGAACTGTTTGTGAAGATTTTCAGTAGTCTTTAACATAATAGTATTTATAGTTATTGTAACTTTAAAATGGTTTTTAGTACAATATTCTACTTATACTGATATAAAGATCTTTATACAAATTATTTATACTTTTTGTAATTTAAAAGTGAAAAGTTATCGAATTTGAAACTTTTTATATTTGTGTAAAAAAGAATATTTGCATAAAAAGAATACTTTTTCAAAAGAATAGTTAATTATTAAATCGTGGCATAAAATTTTTGAAATCGTATTATTTATCGTTATAAACCATGTTGTGTAGAAATTCTGGAAACGGAATTTGGATTGATTGTCAACTACGCGCATTGCTACAATTACAATTAAGATTCACGATGGAGCTTACTCCATCATCCGCATTCGTTTTATTGACGTCGCAATATTGGGAATATTGATCAAATGTAATATATGTTGCGGGAGATGCCGCAATCTATTAATCATGTTAACTTCACAGGATGTACTGAGTACCACAAACTGAAAGCTACTTATTTAAATTTAATAAATGTATATTTACGTGCACAGAATTAAATAGGTAAATTCGATTATTATTTGTATGTTGTTATCAGTGTTAAAGTTATTTAAAAGCATGTCTACATGTATATTCATAAATTTAATTTCAAATCCCGCTCTATATAATGTAATGTTAATGGAAATTTATTAGGAGTGGAGATATTTGTGTAAAAATATGTGCATATAAAAATTACATAAAAAGTCGAGATTGTGAAATAAAAACGTTAAAATAAATAAATAAAGGATTACACAATGAAATGCACATTAATTCACTTCTCGAAACGGATTGAGAATTATTGAAGCTTTTTCAACGGAGCTTTATTTACTATCAACACCGTAGGTCGCATAAAATGTAATTTGCATTTGGCGCTCAAGATCAAAAAGATTATTACAGCGCAGTCGAATTTACATAGTTTGTAGGGTAACTGGGAGATAGTTACACGAATAGCAAATAGAATCCCCTTCTGAAATCACCTAACAGTGAGTCAACTCGAACCGAAATCCGATCGTATATAGCCCGAAGTCGAAACTAAAACAGAAACTCGAGCTGCGCGCATCATCTGCCGAATTAAAATGTTATAGGCGAAAAGCATATTAGTGCTATTAGCGCTACTACGTGTCAATATTATTTTTAGCAGTCGCGCCTCACTTGGAATTTTAAACGGACGATCTCGCCGCTAGCTCGCCGCGGTTTGCGATAATAATTGGCCGCGTAGAACAGTCCCTTTGAAATATTCGGTGCAACAACAGCTATATAAATTTATAAGACGTACATAAATGTGAAATACGCTGTCTAAAATGCTCGAAATTGAAATTACTTGTTGGCTCATTTGGTTTTGCTGGGTATGATGTGCAAATTGAGAGTCACTGAGGCTTTTAAATCAGCCCCTTCCTCCCCTCGTATGTTGTTTAGTTGCTCGTTCTTCGGCCAGATAAGCCACGTTAAAAATACATCAGGACACCCCTGTCTCTTCTGCCCTCTTCTGCTTCGCGAAGATCTTTGCCTGGCCAGTACAATGCTTTCACGCCGCTCTCCTTTCCTTTCTCACTCTCATTCGTATCACTTTTCGTTTAATCTTCCCTTCCCTCCTTTGTCTCTCTCATTGATGCCACTCTTCCTTTTATCCTTCTTCTCAATCATAAGGAGAAATTTCAGCGAAACAGCAGAGCGAAATCTGCTAAAGGTATCTTTTCATTGGATCTGATGGAGTAAGAAGAAGGTAGTTTGATGGATAAGCGTTACGGCAGAAAAATTCAATGTCAGCGCAAATGTGATTTAGAACGAAAGAAGGATAACGTAGTATAGTACAGACACAGAGACAGACGAATGGTTTCCCCATTCCTGCCTAAATCCCTTAAGGATATTTGAAATAGAAACTGAAAGAGAGACAGAGAGAGAGAGAGAGAGAGAGAGAGGAAAGAAAAGAGAAACAGAAAGCGCTTAGACTCAAGAGTCTAAATACGCAATGACAGTAATTTACTAATTAACTAATTTCTAGAATGTACTGCAGAATTTTCGAATGAAATATTTATCTTCGTATTTCAAATATAAATATTAATTCTAACAACTCTAATATATAATATATAAATATAAATTAGATATTGAATATTGTAAATATGACTGTATTTTCAATACAAAATTACATATCTTATTAAAATCTTATATTGAAGATTAAAATTATGTAAGTGAAATCAAGTATAAAAGAAATATATATAATGGGTGTGTGCTGAAATAACAATTAGCCTCAAGTAAATTAAAAGTGAGTTTTCTTTTTCTTTTCAAACCAATTTTTTTTTAATTTTCTGTTTCTCAAAGCCAAGTTTTACTTATACAAAAAATAAATTACTTTATATATTTCATTTTTATTTGTTTTACAAATGATTTTCTTTTCTGTTGTTCTATGATTTTCAAGAATTTTTATCCTTGTGCAACAGCTGGACATATTAAACATATATTGGAGTATGCTTATGCGTATAATTATAATAAATAAATATATATATATATATATATATATACGAAACAAAATTAATAACATAACATTTCCCAAATATTCAGCCAATTTATGAAGGATTAGTTGTAAATGGTAATTTAAATATGGAAATAATCGAATATATACATATATATAAACGATGATATAGCAGAGTATGTCGCATGGTGGTATTTTCCACGCTTGAAAGCATTTAATAGGTCATGTTAATTAGAGGCGTGCTAACGGATGTGAATTAGCGACAGTGTGAATATTCTTTCTCTTTCTCTATCTCTCTTCCCCTTTCTCGTACATATTTTAATCTTATTTTAAAATAAATCCTTTTAAAGAATTTTAATCAATACTCGCCTCATTTCAATGCTCACTTCGTTATTAATAATGCTGCTACGTACGCAGTTATAATATTTTGTTAAAACTTTAATTTATAGCGACATAGAAATATCGTTGTGCGTTATAGGATATGCTAATTTCATTTTATACGGATTATATACAAAATTACGAAATATTACGAATAATTTTGATTAACTTTTGAGGTATATTTGTTATTTTTAAAGTGCATCTTAATTTTTTATATGGCATTTATGTCGAAGAAAATTTTAGAAGATTACTCAAATAAAATCTAACGTTGTTTATATGTGTAGCAAATTTAAAATATCATTTCATTTCGTGTCTGTTTAAAAGGATAAAACCTCACAAGTATGAAATATTAGTAGACAAGAGCAGCATTTCTTTTTCGTCTTGTTTCGTTCCTTCTTCTCGCCTCGTCACGAACCACTCGATTCTTTTCATGTCGACCGCCGCAATAAGCCGTCTTAAAGCTCACTTCGAGGTTCTCTTCTTAAACCTATTTCGATGAAAAGAGTAGAGACCGTGAGGGACAAGGACAAAGAGTACAAGAACAAGCGGGCAATGAGATCAGCCGAACTCAATGTGCGTTTTCGAACGTACTAATGCACAATGACGGAATGAGGGAAAACGGCGGCACAATATTAAAATATAAAAAAAAAGAGAAGAAAGGAAATATATCGCCGACGATCGTTCGCGTCGTCGCGAAACGTCCTTTCGCGTCCAAGGTGACCCAGAAAGTCATTTGAATTTAACCCGGGCTACGATAAATGGCAAACTTCGTCGGCAAGCAGAATAGGACGTAGATTAACTGCGCTTTGTACTGCGGATCGATACAGTTACAATGAAACAGAAAGGCTAATGGATTTGAAACATGAATTTTTACGTTCGGTATTCCGCGAATTGAATATCCTATTTCGGGTTGAGGAAGAATCCCGCAAATCGACATTTCAATATAATCCGGGGGGAGCTACCTGTGCGCCGGACTAAACTTTATATTTTATAATCGGTCGAATACACGTGGCGTGTATCGCCTCTTTCTTCCCTTAGCTCTACCGCGCGTGTAACACCGCGGAATTTGCTCGCGAAGATTACCATACGCAAAGTAACTTGCGATTTCCTACTCAATTACGTAATGTAATAGCAGGGCAATCCATTTACGTGCAAACGTGATTGGCCGTAGCAGCCGAAAGTAGTCCGCCGTGTCAGAACTTTCTGATTTAATATACGAGTTCCTTCGCGTTTTCCGACTATTATCGTCGGCTTTTTCGGACGATAACACCGGTTATCTCATTCTATTCGGGTTCATTTCTGGCCTTAAACCGTTTTAAGCACTCAAACTACAAGGATTTTCCCGGATGTGACCGCAGCACGGATTTGAAATTGTACAATTAGCATTATTCGACAATACGATTATCGCGGATTTTTAACTTTAAAATTTTTAAACTAGTTTCTGAATTTTACCTTTATGCGTTTCTACTGTGTCGAGTCTTTGTATTCGATTATTAAGCACTTATAATTTACTTCCAAGACTTTTTTTAATTAAAGACACCAACAATCACTCTTCAAAAATCGTCGCAAACGAATTAGGTAATAGAGAAGTAAAGAGAAAATTATGCTATTCCATTTGTATTTCGAAAATTGCGAAATATTGGCTCGTAAAAACTATCAGATTCATCCATTTAAACGAAGCTGTTACATGTATCATACTCTTCCATATACTGTCATGCAGGTTTAAAACATAAGTTTCAAACAAATAATATTTCGTTGAATTATTTAAGATACATTTTTATATTCAAGAAATGTTGCCATAGAAACGGACAAGCTTATTTATAAATTAGGAAACATTAACGTGTGAATTTTTTTACCTAATGTATTTGAATTTCTTTGTAATTCTTATGATTTTATATCTGTTTGATTAGATATCGAATGAAAAACAGAATAATAGTCGTCGCTATGAATACACTATTATTGTCAACATCTATTCTTCCATTAGCTCTTAAAGTTTTAATGATACTATAACAATTACGACCTATACTTACAGCAGACTTGTAAGGCATTATCTTTTCCTCGCGCAAGCAGTCAATGAAACTCATGTTTATTCGTTAATAACTTTGATCGTCAATCTTTTATTGTTGTTTGAGGAATATTTGTCATATTATGGATTCAAAACAATCTCAAACATGCGCATGACAAAAAGTAAAATCTTTTTGATAAAACATATATTTTTGCTTTTTAAACAATGCGATATCTATTAAAAAATTACATTATAAGATGAATAATCTCTCATAAACTTCTCTCTTAATTGTCCTCTTCCTCCCTCCCTCCCCCTCCTACCTCTCT
>VBVQ01003477.1:0-18588 GCA_011636635.1 Tetramorium simillimum | reverse complement strand
GAAATAGACAGGCGGGTGGGACTTTTGTTTTCGCAATGGCTGGGGCGCACAATGCACGAGACACACTTCGCCTTTTTTGCATCTGCCATTTGTGCAGCTGGCGATGGCGGCGATCGAACTTTACGGCCTGACGCGAAAATCACCGACAACAACAACAACGACGACGCGAGAACGACGACGACAACAACGACGATGACGACGACGGCGACGACGACGACGAGCGACAATACGGGTGCGCGTTGGGTAGATGCACACACACTTGCAGCGCGACGGATAGTGCAACGGAAGTGGAAGAGTATCGCGAGCGAAAGCGAGAGCGAGAGCGCACGATGGACGTCGATATGTACTCTCGGTCGACTGGCCGGTGGATAGAGCAAACAAGCCCGCCGCTGCAATTTAATCGCGAACGCACCGGCAGAAAATACATGCGCGTCCGATGAATTTCGAAGTCCGCTGCCTCTCCTTTTTCATCCCGAATCGACCGCTCGCCCTCTCTGAAATGAAACTCGTGTTCCGCGGTCTCGTCGGCGCTCTCTTGTTAATATTAAGGAAAAAGGCTTGACACACACCTGTGCTCTTCAAAGAATTTTCAAACATCCTGCATATTTTCGCATGTACGTGTATCATCTTTCTGTGAAAAATATTTTACATCCTTTTGTTCTTTCAATATTTTCTATTGCATTAATAACTCGATATTAAATTGATAATATCGAGTTCCTGTATGAGAATATAGCAGAATCAATATCTATTATTGTTATTATATCATTATCGTTACTGCGTATGTTACATCCGTTTCTATACTCAACAAATTAAAATAAAGTTAAAATGAAATTAATCTCATTTTATACAAAACTCATTATTCGATTTGTCTTAAATATTTTTGTATTATCAAGTCTTCTTTAAAGAAATACCTGTACATACATGTGATGTAGAACTGCAAATGTTAATTACAGCCTAACAAGAGAATATTCTACGAGGTTTGCTTTGGGAACAATATTGTAATCGATATGTGGATTTTAATGCATTGGAGCACGAATGTACGATGATCAATTACTAATCAATCAATATATACCCTCTAATTTAATGTGCGCAATGAAAATTTAACGGAGCAATGACGCACCAATACGGAGCAATAAACAAAAGCGTTACATTGTTCAAAGTTAATGTTTACGTTTAGAACGAATACAAACTAATTCAGGCCAATACCGAAAATCGAATCAATGCAGTTCACTGATTGATCTGGGATACAATATGTATCCGAGGTTTGTTTCAAGTTAATGTAAAATCACGTTTAGAATACCATGTGGCTTAGTTTCCATTAATAATAAATATCGAATGGCCTACATTGGTATTATTAATTGAGGACAATATAATGATGCGGTGATCAGTATGAAATTCATAATGCTAATTACAATTAGTGTACATTTATCAGGGCACAATGAATGTAATCGCGCACGGTACACACCTTTCGTACCTCTTTCTCGCTGAATTTCCGCCTAACTATTCGACGAAGAACTTTTCGCGAACATGGATTGCCGTTTTTACTACCCAACCGTAATTCGTTGCGTATGAAAAATTCTGTACGTCGCGTGCGGCTAGATTGCTGAGGCTTTCAACGTGAGGCGCACCTCGCAGCGCCGTGGAAGCTGAATTATGGAGCAAACAAGTTTACTATTCTGAGTTGACTCAGTAGTGTAAATTGAGAACACGTAGCAGTGTTAATTCGTATTTCTGTGCATCCTCGGCTACGCTAACATAAAAACAAAAGCATTTCTTGCATTTTCTTCACTGATTCATCATCGCAAAATGATAAAATAGTTTCTACAAATTTGGGAAATGACAAACAAATGAGTATGAAAAGAAATTTAAAAAAACCATAACCTCGTGTTTAAGACCTTCTTTTCATTACTACAAAGAGATTTGTATCGTCATTTTGTATCGTCAAGATTTATAAATTCCGACTTTTTTTTATGTTAGATCCGTATAGATTAAATTTTGATTCCCAATTCACAGTATTTTTCTCTACAGAATCAACAGACTCCTGTATTACTTTGACCACTAGAAGCATCTAAAAACTCAAGTCTATCTGCGAAAAATATTAGGACAGCGTATTATTGATGTTGGTCATGAGACTTTCTAAAAATTGAAATATGACGACTTTTAAAGTGCTGAGACGTGAGTCAGAGAGAGAAGCCCGAAGTTATCCATTCAACACAATGGGCACAGTGCCCAGAATCAAGGGTGCTATCAATGACCGTGTAAAAATGGCTCTGAAGCTTCGCAAGACTGCGAAATGAGCAGAGAGAAAGAGAGAGAAAACGGGGTTGAATCGGGTTTAATAACCTATTCTCTGGATATATTAACTTTTTATACGCTTCGCTAAAATAAAATGATAATATTTGCTGGGCCATTTATTAATTCATGACTTTTTATAAATACTTATAACAGTTTTATATTTTTTGTAAACATGATGTTTCTTTTATAAATACAATATATAAATATATTTAATCGATTTTGCAAAATTGTGAGAGACGTATACATGCACGCTGGAATTAATGATGCATGATATCGTCGATTATCTCGAATTAATAGCTTCCGTTAAAGTATGTTAATCGAACTTAAGAAAGCGCTCTCTCTCTCTCTCTCTCTCTCTCGTGCAATATAATTGGATCCGGTCTATTGTGCGCGGATTGGATTCGCTTTCGCGCCGCTCGGAACTGGCTCGACAGCGCGTAATTGCGGTTACATGCGCGATCGCGCTGTCGAGATGCAGAAGCGGAAGAGGGTTCCTGAAAAATGATAGGCCATTGATTTCGCGTTATTCCATTAAAAACGTCAAGCCGCCCGCGCCGCGCGCGCGCGGCGATATCGGGGCGCGACTTCGCCGCGTGCCTCTCCCGGGAAAAACAGTCTGTCAATAGTGCGCGCGAACCGTCGACACCGCGTTACTTTGGGCCCGTCAACGGAATACGCCGCATAAATCAAGCGACGTCGTTAGTGCAGCAGAGCCGTCGATCCGTCATTCGTCGGGTGCATTATCGCGACGTCAATAATTCTCCTTTCGGCTGTAACCGTTTGCCGGCTGTAACCGGGGCCGCTGATCGTGCTTCCGGAAGTCCTCCGCGTCCGGAAACCGCGCGTGTAAATGCTCTGCTCTCGGCTAATTATCGGATTCGCTAAATTATCCCGATAGTAATTCCAACTGATAATTAGCGAGGCTAAATGATTGCTTCGCACGGGCGGCCGCGATTGCCGGTATCTTGGCGCGGCGCGGCGCGGCGCGGCGCGGCGCGGCGGCGCAACCGTACCGTGTTATTTGCATACGTTCTCATTAGACGACGACGGCGGCGGCGGGCCCGCGAGGCGTGGTACGAAGCGACTAATTTGAATATCGCACGCCGTTCCTTGCTGATGAGACAATAAGAATACGCGCGTTTAACAGAGTATACGAGCGAAAACGGTTTAATTTCGGGACGTGCCGTCTCGCCTGTTTTTACTGGCGACTTTGTTGCCGATCTTTCCGTGCATATCTACGCGAGAAGCTACAGAACAATTTCGCTAAAGATACCCGGCAAATAAACAATTCAATTTCCAGTTATTCTCTCGCTATCTACATATTGTCGATGTATTTGCACTCACTCCATTTTTTTTCTCGACACCGTTGTATTATTTGGGGAATTGAGATTCGCGAAACGTGGGCAATCTTATAAATATGGAGAATGCTAAAAAAGTAAAGTTAGTATTAGTAATCGACAAATTCTAATGAAAATTATTCTAATAAAGATACTTTTGAAATCGGATAAATTTGAATGCAGAAATTTAAAAAATCTAAATTGAATCAGACGAAATAATAGATCTCTCGTATTTGGGTTAAATGATTCTCAGACTGCAGAACTGTCGAGTTGCAGTAATGCTTTAGATTAGCAAACTGATCTGTCACATGTTAAATTTTTAAAAACTCGTTGGAAAAGTAGAAACGAAGTTTCAGCAGCGTCGGATTGTTGCACAAATATGTGAGTAACATAATTTTCGAAATAAAAAAAGAAAACATTAAGATACGGCGAAAAACTTTAAGAACTTACTTTTACTCGTCTCTTTCATTTTATTTTCTGCGACAAGATAACAGTGTGACTTTATGCAAATTCATACGACGGACCGCATCTGCGACAATCTCTGAATTCATGCAGAAATTAGCATGTTCGAATTACTTGATACGAAGCTGACGTGACTGACATGATAGCTATTAATTAAATGATCGAGGATAGCGTAACAAGACATTTGCATGCGTAATTTGAACGGCGGATTAAATATGAGGCAATGATTAGCTAGTGAATTGACGAGGATAAAAGCATAATGCTACAAGTATAATTACTCTGCATGAAAACATGATATGCATGTGCTTGCTGCTAAAGCATGTGGAATTGTACCAATAAACGATATTGATATCTTACATATTCTCCATCATTGAATTAAATGCAAATTTCGGTAAATATCTATATGTGCATTATTAAATTATCAGTATATAATCGTTGATTACAAATGTGAAATAATTTCTGCTCACTTATAATTTGAATATATTTCGATTTTAAATGTGTATTAAAAAGAGAACGAGAAAGAGAGAGATACACAGACAGACAAACAGACAGACAGAGACTTTTTATTGAATTGTATTCCACACAGTAAAGTTGTAAAAGCTTTAATCAATTTTAAAATAATAATTTCTCTAAGATACCAAGAAACTATAATTGTTTCTGTTTTCAATTATTAAAATTTTAATCTTTGCCATCTCTAAAAATATATTTTAATAAATTTTTAAATGCATCTAATGTAATAAATACAAATTAAAATATAATTAATTTTTAATATCAAACATTGAAAAGTTACAATGAACGTGAGTTAACTCTGTTAAAATCTCAGTTAAAAAGTTAAAAAGTCTGTTAAAAAGTCGAATAAAAATATGTCAAACAAATTAAAATCTGATCTGATGATATGACTCGCATTTGTAAGGAAATTAAAGTAAGCTGACGACGAAGCTGCATCGTACATTTACTGAAATAATCTTCCTTTCTGAATGAGACGAGCTCTTAGCTCAAGGCGTTTATACCACTCCGGTAGATTAATATAGGCAGATACAACTGTTTGCGAGGCGTCAGCTACGTTTGCCTATAGTTCTAATTAGTAGATGCGATCCTATAGCGAATAATTACGCGTCTCTACTCCTCATTTCGAATAGCACTGCCGAATAATATTGAATCATTGTAAATAATTGCCGAATTCTCGACTGAATCGAGACGCTCCTCGCCGACCAGTCTCGCTGGTTTGTTATATCTGCGCGTCCTCATTAAGCCTGATGTAATAGTGAATTAAACATTGCGCGACGCTTGACTAATTAATTGCATTGCGAATTGTGTTACAGAGGATTCCGTTACATATATATTTCCACGTTCGCAAAATAACTCAAATGGATATCTATTTTTTCACCTGAGAAGTCAAGAATAAATTTCTTGGTACGCAAAAGTGTATAATAAATTATTCTGTAAAATTTTTATTACAAATAACTATCTATGATTTATTAAAGAGAACTGTAAAGAAATAAAATAATGAAGAAATATCATTGCAGTATAGAAACAATTGAGAAAAGATGTAAAGAATTAAGACGATTTCATGAAATTATTTTATGAAATGAGATATCGATCATCCATAAAATCTTTCGCATTAATTAAATCATCAGTTTTAATCACGACTTGTGATAGTAGGACAAAATTTCAGTTGCATTATGTAGGTCACATATCACATATCGACTAGACTAGTTGATTTCAATTACAGATCGAGAATATAATTTATTTCATAGATTCTCTCTGTCTTATAAACGCGTATGACATTATTTAAATATTACATTTTATTTTTCTGGACGTTAGAAAAATAAATTAAATTAAAAGCAAAACGTTCTCGTTAGCATTTCTGCTTTGTACGCTGCATGATGCTTGCGAAATTAGATGCCTTACTCGGTAAAAGCAAAAAGCTGTTTATTTTAATAACGCCTTTTACCATAAGTACCTTAAGCGATAATTTCATTGAATATTTAATTTAGCTAAAAGAGCGTGTTTAAATTAATATTTCAATATTATTTCAGAATATTTTATTAGTTAATTATTAATCGGTGAAAATAAATTCATTGCTCTGTTTTTAGTCTCAAAAATTTCATAACTTTACTTGATTCGCAATAACTCTTTTCCATATTGCTGCAAACTAATTGTAACTCGTCGTGTAACATTTATCTTTCTGTTGATAGGAAGTCAAACTTGATTCTGCAAGTAGGTCATGTATGCCTTGCGCGTATCAGCGACGACGGACGGTGAATCGAGAGCGATGGTGGCACCGTGTAATTAGCCGGGCTAAACAATCGTCGTAAAGCTCGCGCGCGCGTTGCGCTTAGGTGCATCGATGCGCGTCACGGAGGGCGTCGACGCTGATGCGCGTTATTTGCATACATTCTCATTAGGCGGCTGCGCTCGCCAAGGATAATTTGAATATTGCACGTTACTCGCACTGATGAGACGTAATTCGTGCGGCGTTCCGCGCGGAACAATTCCGCGCCGCGCCGCGCCGTGCCGCGCCGCGCGGAAGGTCGGAATCTCGATGAGGTGTTTCGAGTAGACGGATAACCTGACGAGCGGTTGGAGCACGATGAATGAATAGCGACGGGCTGAAAGTTTCGATCTTGCACGCCCGCACCTATTGTTATGAATTCTGTATATCTACGGTGACCATATTTCCAGGGCGCTCCAAATTTGGGACACCAGTGATTGAATCCATTATCTACAACTGCAACGGAAGTCTCAAAAGCGAGGGTTCGGAGCGGCTACTGCATTGTATTTAGGACACTGTCACAAGGCCTCTTTCACAAACACTTATTAACGCAATATACAATGTTATTTAACAGATTAAATTTTCTATAAGCCTACAGTTCATAATATAACTCTGAAATTCAAGGAAATAACTTGTTTTAACTTTACTTATTAAATTAAAGTTGCTTTAAATACTTGTTACGTATTAATTAGCTATAAAAATAGCTTCAAGCGTTACACTGAAATTTATGTATTAATTTTTTTTTAATTAAGAGATTTTTCAATTAATAATATAAACTTTAATTTTGATTATTATGCTCCATTTATATTAAAATATATGCGTCTAATGCTTATCTTTATTATTCTGAAACTAAATTGTATTAAGTTTCATCATTTTTCTTCAAATGTTTCTTGCACTATTATTTAAATATGCGTATCGGTATAAATGTATGTAATGTATAAATGTGTAAATGTATATAAATGTAAATGTGCAAATATTCGTCTGAGAAATGCCACATTTATGTTGTTCTCGGTTTTTCGTCTGTCTGCCTTCAAACACTTTGAAATATTTATTCATTTCGCTATTTACGGAAGCATTTATGATAAAAGTTTACGGGCAAACATTCCTTTTGCTAAATCCACGTATTACCTTGCATGTGGTATTTTTGTTCGAAATGCAGCCACAATATCTCTCGTGTCTGTCACAGTTTGGACAGTACTTTGAAGTAACGAAGGTAGCGCATTAGCAGTTACGTTTGCAACCGTTTAAAAGTTGCCGCAAAAGCACGTGATGCAAAATACTCGTATATGATTATTATGGAAATGAATTTATCGACACATGCTCCAAGGTAGACTTTATGCCGACTATTCAAAATGTTCGCCGCGAATTTCAATCTACATTCTACACATTCCACACGGGAGCTCACTGCACGTCGGATGATTCCAAATATGTTCTCCGACATATCCTGCAACGTTTGTGACGCGACACAAAGCTTTCCTCAAATCGTTTAAGGAAACTTCCAGTTTTAAAAACTTATAAAATTTGTATGTTTTTCTGGTAAAATCTGCTCTTACGCAATTCTTGCTAACATTGTCTCTCTGAGTAGCTTTTCACAACTCTATCTAAATTCTTTTGTAATATGAATATCCTTTTATAGCCGTCGCTCTCTACTTTACTCTACTTTACTATTCGATAATTTATTAATTATTTTCGCAATTACATTAAATTTTCTCGTATTTTCACAGTGACATCGATAAGTACGGGATGCTGGAATATATAGGCGACTGCAAACTACTCGTCTCATTAGAGTGGCCTTTAACAGGATCGTTCGTAAAACTCTTTTCCGGAGCGCACCGCGCGCGCCGCTTCTGAAAAGTATATTACGAGCCAGTGTGCCAAACTGCCCGGAACTTTTCCATACTTTAATTAGCAATGTGTCTTCCGGTTGTCGCCGGGAGCCGATTAATCGTCGCGTTCCCTTTTTCTGTAACTGCACTTTTGCGACCGGCCACGTGTATTATACGTACGCTCCGTGGCCCAAAAGCGCAGCGGAGCAGTATACCTACTGGCGAATGCGGCATGCAATTTCTCTAGCGGTTCCTATTATCTAAAAGCCATTCTAGCGACTGTCAGAAATTGCGAGATATGGACAGAGCAACTGAATTCTCTGACTGCCCTGTCAATGACAAATTGCGCTCGCCGAAATTTCATATCGCAAAATGTTTGGGAGCGTTATAGATGAATAGCGGTTGATGCATGGAGATAAATCATATCAGTATAAAAAAAATCTCTAACATACTAGTAATATAAATCTTTCGGGAATTGTCAATATATTTTAATATCCGGTGCTAGATATCGGAATTTTTCCGATATTAATTCTAAGATTGACGATTTAGCCTTAACTGAACAGAAGGAATTGCTCAACAGGCCGCTTATTCAGGAGCTAGATACAACAGCTTCGTTAATTTAATATATATATTAAACCAACGGTCAAAACCAAAAATTTGTTTAGTATTACAAATTTTAATTCTTATTTTAATTGTTGCAAGTTATTTATAATTTTGCAGCGAGAAGTGCACGGAGGGACATTGCATTTAAGGCGTCTTAAGTAAGCGTTTCCGTACAAGACGAAGAAAAGTGTAGACATTTAATTCTCTTCCGCGCGAGCTGTGCGAGCAGTCACGATGCGTTTTCATTCGGCGAAAATACCTACAATTCTTCCTACACCTTAATTAGGAGCGTCGTGTAACTGGCGCCTAGAGTAGATTACATTTTCGTTGTCATTGCCCATAACTGTATCTCTATCTCTTTAATCGGTAAAACATAGAAATACTACTGGAGACATTACTACGGTGTTGATTGCAGATGGTTCGAAGTTTGTTTGCTTACTGGCGCAGCAAATTCGCGAAGCTCCGTAGGGCGAACTTTCTTGCGAACAGACGTCCAATGAAGCGAATTAGGAAAGCAAAAGTCACGCGATGTACGAGCAAATCATTTGATTCGCTCCGACGACTTGGATTTATAAACCGTCTCATTTATCTGCATTTTACAATATTAATTATATTGTAACGATAAACATAACTATGCCTGTAACATTTTAATATCAGCATCAATCTCTCATGAATTTATAATGCATTTTAAAAGTTTTTCCATGGTTTTTTTATAAATTCTTTTACATCGTTGTACATATTATTTATATTTCATATTTATAATGTACATTTTATTAATACTACAACTCGATACCAACATTATGGGTACTTACTGTTCTATATTCAATGATTCACATTTGTTAATTCAACCGATATTGCCTACATTAAAATCCAGACAAATGAAACAATCCACAAACAATAGCAAACTTTCGTGCTTCATATAGCTTTTAGTTTTTGTTGCTCGGCCATGAAATAGCCTCGGGTAATAAGCATAACACAGTTATCGCGGGTATACATACGTACAACAAAGTTTAACCGCGAAATACCTTTGAATTTTTACAATATAATGTATGCACATAAAGCGCAATGTAAACCAGCATAAAGCGGTGGAATGCAATGCGCAATAGCTTATAATATTGCGAGCAAGGTCGTCGTTTCCGTGCTTCTAGTTTGGGAAAATTCCGCATTTCTCTCGCGCGACCATGTTAAATCTAAGCCACAAATGCATATTCCGTCAAAGGACCAAGATTTCAAGCCGGTTGTTTCGTCGTTCTCCTTTCTCTCCAACATCTTAATATTAAATTTTGTAATCACGCGCTCTGCGAGAATAATATCTCTCGAGAATCACGGAGCGCGGAGTCGCGGAGTCGCAAATTACAAACGACGTATTTGCTAAGTAGCAAAGAAATTGCCGGAATATGCTAAGCGATCCCATGATATTTCCATCATTAGCATTGACGTAAAAAGAAAAAAAACACATTTCTCGTTAGATAATAACAGGATTATGCGTGCAAATTATTCAACTTATTTTACCTAAGCGAAAACGCTTGTAATTAGTTAGATTACATTGTTCCCTCATAACAGCGGAGATGTAAAAGCTATTTGGCAGCAGCTTCATGGTAATGATCACATATAAAATTGTGTGTGCTTTTGAAGTTGTGGGGGCGAGATAACGATTACCGGCGGTAACACAAAGCGGCGGTTCGGACACAAACGCGCGGAACGGCTGGCGTCCTTTTTTTCTTTGTGCTTTTGGCGAGCGAGGAAATGGTGCAAAAGGGCGTTATCGCGCTGAACTGGGCAGTTGATTGATCCTATCGGATGCGGTAAGTGATTTCTTTTTCTCGCGTGAATTTAACCGCGGTTGCGGGGATTTTAATCGACGAGCCGATTAAGCTTTTATCGCCCTTACCACTGGAAAACGAATATTTAATCTTTCAGGGTCGACGTTTCTCGCAATGAGTACGTACGAAGCGATCGGCCTCCGCGCGATAGCGAATCGACGGAGAGACGCGATTTATAAAGTCAGACACGATTTTCCCGCACGCTAAAGCAAACGCTAATTTTTCAACCGTTTTCCGTTCCGGCGTTCCGCACTTCGCCGTGGAGAGAACATTTATTTGTCCGAATAAAATATTATGCATTCATTCCCCGCTCTGTGAATTTTACAAATGACGGATTATTCTGCTCTCAAAGCAACTGATGGTTCCAGTTAGTAATACAATGTACGCGCATGTAATAGCCGTACTTGTATTTTCACCGTAAAAATCCGGTAAATGAGTAAGCGGGATTTTATCGCGCATGATAAAATGTAAAAAAAATTTAGACAACACGCCACGAAATTCCTTTTGCAAACAAAAATACATCTAAAGTATTTTACTTTGCTATTTATCATGTACTGTTATACGCTACAATTTTATTATCTATACGATTTTATCGTTAATTGCATCGAACTATCTTTCTGTCTTTTTGTTTTTCATTGTCGTGTATCCCAAAACATTTTTCTCGGTTATAATCGACGTGTACGGATACACAGAGGAAAGGATGCGGCAGCACCGAACGAGAGCGTATAAAAAAAAAGAGAAAAAAAAACAGAGGCAATAGAGATGGGAGGAGGCGCGGTGGTTGGGAGGCCTCGGCTAATCTGCAAATGGAAGGGAACCGAGATTGAATTTTACGTCCGAATAGAACTGGCAATTTTCTTCTCACAAATAGTGGCGAGAAGGGAGGAAGTCGTGGCGGCGCGGCGGATGAGCGGGAAATTTCACATTGAACGAACGGCGAGACACGTTCACATGGCGCCGGCGGTATCCAAAGCGATGGATGTTCCCTAACAACTCCCAGGGTAGATCTTTGACATGTCACGAGACGTTTAATTCGCGCTCCCACCCGCGCTTTCTCCGGTTACGACAAATTTTGTTCCTCCGAATTCCGCGCTGTCTCGACCCAACTTCGCCCATCGCGCTCCCGTGCAATCTCGCCGAGAAATCGTCTGGCTTGGCCAAGAAATCATCTGGTCTGGCTAAGAAATCGTCCAAGTTACACACGTGTGTCACACTTCGCGTTACTCCGTAGTACCCAACTCCCGTACGACGTGGATGATGCCGAAATTATCGAGTTTGCTTCGCCGCTCATATCGAGGTAAATGTACAAGATATTAAACGGACGATTATTCAAATAGCATGTAAAATATAAAACTCGAAATTTTATCATAATAGAAGTGGATATTAAAAATTCATGAGCAATTTCATCAAGTTGCATTTACCATATTTTGAATGCTAATTTAAATGAGAGACTCTGAAAATTGCGATGCAGTAGTAATGAATATTGTCGTTGTTTGTCATAGCACTTCATAAAAGCATATGCATGTTAAGCGGTAATCGTTTGCGCGGATTTTCTTGCAAACGTGATGATGTATGAATGAAATTTTATGTTCCTCGAATACGGTATAATGTCACGCCGAGCGTTCGATAACGTTCGCGTCACGCCACGACATTCAGAGCGTCTTTTGAGGAAAACTTCACAACTCGCTAATGACCGTGCGGAAAGGGTGGCTTAAAAACCGCATGCCTTCGAGTGTGGATTAATGTCTTTACATTAAACGTCGATAATATTCACGTCGTGGTCGTGTCACGTCACGGGTCGGCGGCACGTTTCGAGAGGAGACCTCTAAGGACCCGTAATTTCTCCCCGTCGATCCTGGAAATCGCATATTATCGCGCAATTTCACGCCAATAACAATTACACCGATAATAAAATCACCTCGTGGGATAATCTCGTTTAATGAAAATACATGCATAGAGACTCTCACGATCATCGTGATTATACTCTGTCGCATGACGTTGTTTTTCGTTCGACCTAATTTTTCCGCTAAAAACCACGTCGATCACGTACGATCCATTTAAATTACTATCGATTATCTATATTTTATTTCATTGGACAAATATTTCAACGGTATTTTAGCTGCAAAAACCTCATCAGATATTTCTTTACATACCTGTCAAATGAAAAAAAAATGCTATGCATGATTGAAATACTAGTTTCAGTAATTACATCCTTTACTACAAAACAAAAGAAAAAAAACAGCATAAATTAAATAGTCTCTCTCTCTCTCTCTCTCTCTCTCTCTCTGCACATTAATAAAAAATATTAAAATATTAAAAATGTGAGGTCGAGATAAAATAATTTCTTTTACGAGTTTCACGAGAGTGTAGATTAGATGTGAATTTATTTCCGCTAAATTAAAGTGCTCTTCATCGCCGTGACGTGATGCTTAACTCGCTCGCACACATATTCCGATCAGGCAGAAACACCTTTAACTTCGACGTTGCAATATTTAAAATTGCGTTCTGTATCGCACGTGCGACGTCGTCGCCCGACTATCGATATGCAGACGCGACATCGCCAAGGCGATAGAGAGGCAGCGAAGAACTGAACGATCGAATCGACGGTGAAATTTATTTTTCCGCCGACACGGAGGCGCAAAATGCGAATTCGTATTCATGGCGGAATGCGGGAAAGTGCGTTTAACAGTAGCGTAGCAAACAGCGAATGAATAAAAGCGACGCCTCGGTACTTCAAATTACGATGCGGTGCATAAGATAGATCCAAAATAAATAAAGATAAATGCAAGATCTTGCAGCGTTTAATTACTTCACGACAGTTTCTGGGCTCCCAATCACATCTCGTCTACCCTCTGCATCATTTTCAAACCAATCCTTCCACAAAATCGGATTTAACTTTATATCAAAATTATTTTTATGTTATCTCAAGTTTCTACAAACATTCACTTCGTTATGAAATTGTGCGTTCCAAGATTAACGTAACACGATATAACACTCGTGTATACACAGTGCGAACTCATCGTAATTACGTCAACAGATGACCGATGATTCTCGTTAAAAAAGTTTCGCTGTTAGTCCTAGATGGAAGGGTATGTCGCAAAGTCTGAACATCTACAACAGAGGGTGACCTTTGCTGACACGTCACGGTGCCGGAAAGTCGGCGCTCTCGAAGTAGGAAGTTCTTTCGTAATACTATACTCTGTCGAATTCAATAAGATTATGACGATTCGTATCGAGTACGACTAGCCACCGTAAGAATTTCCAACACGTGACAGTAAGTGCGAGATACCGTGAACAATAAACATTACGGAAGTTCCGGGATTAACTTTCTTCTACTTCGTTATTTTGCTACGAACCAACCCATGCACGCGAAGAGATAATCTATCGCCTGAAATGCGCAACGACATCCGACGGCATGCGAATCTCGCTTACGTAACAATATTTGAGATAAATTTTCTAGGCTACTGTGAATAATATGTGCATTTCCTTTTAATTACATAAAACGTATTTATCATTCAAATTGTGATCCAGCTGGGAACGAAATTAAGTTCGCGCGATAGGTATGACAAAAAAATGCTATGTGCAGTGTACGTTGGTTTTTTGACGCATAATGCGTTTGTCGAAAAATAACGCGATGCGGAAACAGGTCAACCAGCCATTTGTCACGGATGACAGCATAATAACATTTTGATTCCAACGTTCATCAATTAAATAGTGCTCGACTATGTTTATTTATACGGTTTGTCAGAAGTATTAAGGATCGCTGATTGTCTCCATACATTTCAATCCTAAATAAAAAAAGATACATTTTATAAAATAAATATGAATACGATATTCTATACGTAAAATATATGATAATTATTTAATTGTATTAGAATTGTTTCGTTAATAAAACATTATTATAGAAAATAATTATTTAATTGTAAAAATTATTTCGTTAATAAAATATTATTATATAAAATACTGGCGACAAAATGTAGCTATAATAAAAACGTACTAACAAAAGTTAAAATAAAATTATTTTCGTTCAGTTACAAATAATTGCAAAATTACACATCAAAAACATTTATTGTCGCGGTTAAAACTTATTATATAAATATTTTAGACTAATTTTGTACATTTTATATAGAAATTTGTTTTATTTTTCAGTATAAAATGTTATTATTTCTCGTATGCAATTAGTAATTATATATATTTCTTAAGTACTTTTTTTACATACAGAAAGAGAAACGATTGTAAATGATGCACTTCGAGTTTTTACCACCGTATAGCTAATGTTTGATTTATTTTGACTACTGAACCTTGCCAGGATCACCAAGTAAGCTATCGCGATATTACGCCGCAGTTAACGCACAGATCGACAATGCGGTTTGCGAAAGGGGTTAAGATGGGCAAATGCAACATCGATGTACGGGCTTTAATAGTGGATGCGCAGAATTGATTGACGAACCGGAGTTGGCCGGCCGATGAATTTCCCGGTGTCCGGCGAAACACGCGCGCTCTCCACTCCCCTGAGGGGTAGGGCAGAGCAGTCGTGTGTGTAACATATCGTGTAATTGTTAAATCCCGCCGAAATTTTCCATGACCCTGCCGGCAGGTGCCGACGTATCCCACAACAAATGCGCGTCAGGTATGCGACCGGATACTGCGTTGCGGTAATGCGCCCACAAAATGAAACCCAATGTAATGTATCCGTGTGTAATTTTGCTTTGTGCTGCACATACCGAGTGGAATGCCGCAGTTTTCTTTCTCTCCTTACTTATCTTTATGCGTCTCTCTCGCCCTATTTTTCATGCATGAATTTTCACATTTTCGCACAACCGTTTTTTTTCGCTCGCTCGTTAAATAGCCGGCCGCACGCAACCAGTAATTCAGGAAACAAATTTTTACTGTCGCTGTTTACTCCCAGCGTGCGTGATGAGATGACTCTACATATTCATCATCGCGGATGTATAATCCGAATAATCCGAAGTTATTGAAGACATTCGAAATCCGCTTTAAATCTCCACAATTTATATAAATACCTAATAATTTGTGTCCGTCTATCTCTCTGCGTATCTCAATTAATCAGCAAAAGAGATTAAAATGATATATATGTCAGGAAATCAAATATCAAATATAGAAATTACAAATTCCTGAAAATAATTTAATTTCCATTTGTTACCGTGATATTTTTTAACATTTATATAAGTGCTTTTTTAATTGTTTCTTTCTATTTATCGCCTTTAAAAGAAGTGTTTGAAAGAAATTGAATTATTTCGATCAATATTAATTTAGTCATACCGATAATGCATCGTCGCAAATTTAACGTCACTTCTGTATAATTCGCTCAATACAACGGCCAATTATTGAAAGTGCGCTAGATTGTGTCTCTCGTTCGTATACCGTCATTAATATTACTGCTGTATGGCATTACGTGCTGTAATCACATGCGTAATACAGTTACAATGCGCGTTGGGTCAGGGTACAATGGTTTATTTGTTGACCGAGGGAGCAAGACGGAATTGCTAGGCTCCATTGCATTCTAATACTCGTCACGTGCCTGTACATGCATCGGTTTATTCATTTGCTCATACATATGATATTGGAAATTAGGAAGAGACAAGGAATTAGATATAATATAATAATGCCTTTTTGATTTTTAAATCCTTAAAAGTATCACAAAACGTATTAAATATGGGCAGTACTTTACAATCAGCGTATAAATTTACAAAAAGAATGATAAGGGTGCAAAAAGCTTCATTCTTGCGTAGAAAAGGATCTTCGTGGAATTCTAATCATGATTTTGAGCGTTTATGGCGGTGCTGAAAGTACCATCTTTGTGGATTGGATGATCGTTGAATTGTTCATGGCAACGCTCTATAGTAATTCGAAACCGCGACGATACGTCCGCATCGTTGTTTTGCGCCGCATCGTTTTGCAACCACGCTTGAAAATTTACGACTAGCTGCGGGCTGGCTTTCAGTCGATCGAATTTTATCATAGCGCTTACTCTAACGCTCTAACTTCATCTGGTACATGCTACGTTGTACAACGTGTACATTAAATGACTGCCGTTGTAGGATATTTACGAAAGATAGAACTGCAACAAACTACCTTTCAACACCGATGACGCGCCAACGAGCACTTTGTGCTGTATAAATTTATTTACAGCGATTACAGCGATGTTTCGTTCATTCACGGAGATCGAAAATATTTGTTTGGAAAAAGTTTGCACAATATTTAGAAATGGTATGGTTAAATTTACCGCACCTGCTGGTGCCGAAGTTCAACGAGAAACCAATAACCCATTCGCGGAGGGATATCGACGATTGTCCTAAAATATCGACACGCTAATTGCACAGATCTAATCGGCGCTAATTGCACAAAAAGCGAACAATTTAATAACCGGTGAAATTGCGACAAATTGAATATAGAAAACCGGTTACAATCCGTGCATGATAATTAAATTAAACTCAGATTCACATGCGATCGTATTGGCCGTTGATCCTCTATTTTCCGAGAATCAAATCGTTTCCTTCAAAACATCAATAATTACCCACAATTGCCGCTAATAACGCCAATAATTGAATTACGCATTGTTCTATCGGGGTGTAAAAAGTGACAAAAACCAAATAGATCTCTAGATTAATTCATATTCATAGTCACTATATCTCGTATTAAAAAACATATTACGTATATAAGATATTCAAAAAATAAAGTCTCATATCTGGCCACGGTAATTATTCAAAAGAGAGAGAGAGAGAGAGAGAGTATCATATTTCATATTAGAAATTAACTAACAATAAGAATACATTCGGTAAATTGTGAGAAGCGAACCGGTCAACACCTTCCGTGAAATCTAAGAAGATTAAATAATACATTGTTGTAAAATACTCCATACGTTATGTATGTGACGAGATAATTGTTGTATATATTATTGTCTTTTTTGTGTTTCAAGTATACTATATATAATTCATGTATAAACTGAACTAAATAAAAAATAAATAAAATGTAAATTATAGTAATGCCTAAAACAATATCCAAAGAAATCATTCTTATCCATGTAAAATAATTATAAATAATATTCTTCGAGTATTAAATGAAATAAAAAAATAATTCATTCACCTCATAGTTGCTCCATCGTTGCTGCATACTTCTAGATCTCCTCTTTTAAAATTATTTGTTGCACTCAACACAACACTCATAAAAACACAGTTAATTACGATCGCGCGTATTAATCATAAAACGATAAAATTGTACAATACTCCCGATATTGATCACACGCGTTGTACTATTACATACTAAGATGAAAAAATAACGCTAAGAAAATTTGAAATTTTATTAATCTATTCAACACTCGTGAATCAAATACAAAGCGGATAAATTATCAGAATGAAATTTCAAATATTTCGATCGCACATCGATAAGCAATGCAACACAAAAGGAGCAGTTTTCGCCGCTTCCTGCCGAGTTCAAGTCTTTTCGCCGATTGATAGCGCTTCGATCTTGCGTATACACAATGCTAACAATAATCGGTATTCATAGTAAGTTCTTATATTTAAGATCATCTTAAGTATAGTCTTATATGGTTCTAAACCAATCACAGAGCCGTATTAGCATCTTAAGATATTACTTAAGATGGTCTAAAAATAAGAACCGATTATGAATATCAGCCAATGAGTTGTACGTTACAAGGATGTAAACAAGTGCAAAGTGGAGTCAACTACTCTGTCAGGAACACGAAATATATATTTAATGTATAATAAAACAATATATATGTCCAATATATCCAATATTCTGTAATTTCTATTATTTAAAGTTAATTAAAATTAATAAATGAGTTGTTATTGCTCATTTTGTTCTACGTTTTGTGAACCCATTGATATGTTATCTATAACAATTCCATTCAAGAGAGAGCATTTTGACATAAAGATATTATTATATTATTGGAGAAATAAAAATTATATTCTTGTTTTTCGAAAAGT
>VBVQ01003476.1:0-18592 GCA_011636635.1 Tetramorium simillimum | reverse complement strand
ATATATATATATATATATATATATATATATATATATAAAATATAATTTGTATAATATTAGAATAAAAACATCTTTTATTTTATCAAAAATGTACAATGATTCAATAGAGCAATCGATATTATTATCATCATCATTCTCATCATCCCTTTATTACCTCCCTGCGGAAAGAATTGCGAGAAGATCTTCTTAAAGGCATCTTCGTCGACCAAACCACTTGGGCACTCCTGCTTGAAGCCCCGGTAGATTAGCTGGATCTCCTTCCGCGAGAATCTGGTGGTAGCCGCGAGGGTAGCGAGCTCCTCCGGCTTGTGTCGGCTCGCAAGGGCGAGCGCGGCGCCCCCGGAGCTCCCTAAAACGCCCCCGAGTCCTTCAAGCTCTCCTTCTGCAAGTTCGCAAGCCCTTCACTCCTAAGACTGCGTCGCGCCTTCGAGATGCTCCCTCTCGCGCCTCCCTTCTCTTGTCGTCGAGCGCGGTGGAAACGACACCCTTCGCTCGAAGGGTTCCGGCAAACTCCCGTCACCCGCGATTGCCGAGAAGGGAGGTCTCCATCAATTTTTTTTTTTTTACTTGAGAGACATGAATACAAAGGGATTTTTTTCTTTGGCTTTACTTTTTTTTCTACTTTTGAGAGAATCATCGTGACCGTAGTATCCCTGAAGAAGGGATATACTCTACTCTAGGAGGGACCTACAGTGCTCAAAGATTTGCAAGCGGAGAAGTCGTGAGAGGCGAGAGACAACAGGGGTGAAAAGAGATCATTGAGGTGATTCGCATTACACGAGATCGCTCATTTTTTTTTCCAATAATTATGAATTTATAAACCAGATTTTGTGTAAAAACAAGAAAATTGAATATCTTGTAAAATAGAATCCAAAGATAAAAAAATTGAAAAAGATAATATTATTGCAATAGTTTTGTATATTTAATAATTTTCTCTTTAATATCTATTTTGATTGTTTATTAAATTATTAATTAGTTTTTAACATAATTGATAATTATTTTCAATGAGCGAATCTCCATAGTGTAAATCATTCAAGAAGAAAATCGAGGAAGAGCAAAAGAACTCGAAGAAGATATTGCGAGAATACATTCTTCATATTCTGAGAGTGAAAGGGGTCCATTGATATGGATTCTACAGTGCTGGGTGGTTGCTTTGTTCCATAAAAAGATTTGATCAGAGATGCTTCTTGTGGTAAATGTAATTATATTATTACATGTGCGTGTTTCCTATGTCACTCTGATGAGAAAAGTTATTTTATAAAAGCAGGAAACGATTCAATAACTTTCTTGTTAACGGAAAGATAAATTATAACGGAACAGACTATTAAATAGATGCAATTTTATCTTCAACTTTTTATCAATGTAATGTTTACTAATATAAGTCGATTAAATATTGAAATTTAATACTATATTACTAGCTAATCAAACGGTGGAAATTCGTTATTAGAGCTCAATGTAATCCTAAAAGAGAACTACAAATTGTTTAAGCAGTCAAAATGATAATCTACGATATAATACAAAAGAAAGAATTTACAGATCTAAAAGAAAAAATCTAAATACTAAAAAAAAAAAGATCTAAAAATGCAGGGAAAAGTTTGAACATTCAAGTGTTTGAAAATTATTTAAAGGCTACAAAATCTCAAAATCTAAATCTATTTAAGAGTTCTGAAATTTGGGGATTAAAAAATGTATATAAAAATGGGGTAATTTAACAATCTGAATAATTCAATTAAAGCAAGATATTCAGGGATATACGTGGAAATTTCAATTACAAATTTGTTGTCTACAATTTACTGATAACAACATATCAAGGATCACTTTCTAAAGAATTGCGACGTTTCGTTCCCCTACGCATGCTGCGACTATTAGCTCTGGTCCCGGGTATCCGGGGTTGCCATAGTAACGTTGCAGCTCCTACCCTCTACTTCCTGACTACCCCTTCCTTTTGTAAATGTTACGTGAATATGAATTTCTTTCGTGAAGAAATGCGCAGAAGTCTTTGATAAGAAAAATTCTTTCAAGTGTAGATTATGCATTTATAAAGGGGTTAATCAAGTAGCATTACATATATAATTATATATAGTTGGATTTAGTTTTTAGTTAGATAAAAAATATGGAAAAAACTTTTTAAAGGCGTTCTAAATAATTTTGCTGTTTTATTTAAAAAATGTTACAGTGCAAAACAAGTACGAGAAAGTTTAAGAAAAAAAAAAGTCTAAAGTTTCTAAGGATTTAAATATAAAGAATTTAATATTGAAAAATCCTAGATTTTAAAATTAAAAATAAAAAAAAAGCCAAGATTTAGATGGAGAAAAGTGTGACATTTATAAAAAGTATTGTATCAGAATAAACTAATTAAAGATATTAGAAAATTTGAAGTTTCAAGAAATTCGGAAAAGCTACAAGAATTTAGAGATCCAAGAATCATATAAAATCTTTATAGAATTTAAAAAGAGAGAGGGGCGAAGAGTTAAAAATTCAGGAGTTTTAATTGTGAATTCTTAAAGTGCGACATCGCTGTAAAGAGATAGATGCAGGTCGAGTGAGATGAAAGAGAAAGGCTTCGTGAATTTCAAAAGCCGTGTATTTAAACGCCAAAAGAATTCGAGAATCGATAAGCGAGACCTGGAAGATCGGAGAAAGAGTGTTGTCCAAAAATATCATCCCCCAAGAGACATCCCAAGGCTCGAACCAAGCCGACACAGACATGACCTTTGACACATTAACAGTCCTGGTGCGAGACGGGGTTGGACTCCAACCTACGCAAGAACTACCATTCATAGAGCACGGGATTACTACATATAAACGGACAAACAAGGCAGACAGACAGACAGATAATCAGGCCATTTCCACAGAGGTGGGAAAGGTGTTAGAGAAGAAGAGAAGAGAGGACCCGGTCGCTGATCACCGCACCTTGGTGCTGCATTCGGCAGTTATCACCCCCCGGCTGTCGCTCCGCTTGTCAACGACGCTCTCCGCTGAGTAGTCGATCGACTGGTCCAAGTATCAACGGCAGTGGCACGTATATTGAACGGTGCCGCACGGGGCGAGGAAGCAGAGGAGGAAGAGCTCGATCGCGGGGCAGCCTTTCTTTCTTTCTTTTCTTTCTTTCTCTTTACAGTCGTTCTCGCCTTCCGGACTTACGTTTGTCGCGGCTCTTACGCGCCTTCATCGGCCAGCAAGCGCGCAGACTTCTTACTCAGCCTGCCCTTGATATATCGACGGTGGGACGGGATTGTCGGGATTATACGATTCACCACCACTGATCGGCGCGACGCATCCCGAGACACGCTCTCCAAAACAAGGAGCTCCGCACGCGCACGGAGCGACGTGAGAGAAGGAGAGAAAGAGAAGGCGATACGGCAATAGGCTGGACTACCACGCAGTTGCGGATGCTGCGCACGGGATACGCCGCTCTGGCCGCTGCGGTTACCGTCCGTCCTTCGCGATGCTGAACGGTGGCTGCGGATGACGTTACACTGCGCCGATCGTGCCACACTGAACCATCGCGGGGAGTCCGTGGAAAAACGTGCCACACGTCGCTTTCAACGCGCAAGTGCGACCATCTTCGACAGCCGGTGGTAGCGACGACTCAACGAAAACTTTGGATGAAAAGTTTCGAATCGTTACTTCAAATCCTGCTGTCACTGAAAAGTTGAAAATTCTTAAAAACCTCTCCAAAGTATCTGAAAAAATTTATATCCAGAGAGATATAAGTTTTCTGATTTTCTGAGCTCTTTCCGATAGAAATAATCTATATGTAAGTTAGATATGGGAAAACAAGAAATATAAAAAGACTTTATTTAATACTTATTACAAGATAAAATTGACTCCACTAATCTGATTAAAAAATTTTAATTTAGCTAAAAATTATATAGAATTTTCTCTGAAACTTGTATTTCTTGTTATTAACAGAGTTTAGAAAAAAGTAAAAAAAATAAATAAATAACATATCAATTATCATCGTTGGAAAAACATCTCCGAGTTCTAAAAGTTGAAAGCTTGAGAAATGGAAAAAGTTTTGAAACTCTTGAAAGGCTTTCTAAGACCTCGAAAGCCTTAAAGCTCTTACGAAACGGTAAACATTATACTATATCACGAAACAGGACTGACAGCGTCTCCATCCCTAGCTGCTTCATTTGAATTTTGGCTCATCAACATATCCTTCTAATAATAACTCTATTATTGAAGTAGCCCTACTGAAACTGTCATTGCAGCTAACAAGTCACTCGCTTGTCTCAATTTAAAAACAGATGTCTGCTCGTTAACTCTATAAGTGACATAATTATCAAAAAATACTAATATATATTTGGCTGATAAGTTATTAAGTTGTCAAGCGCAATTTGAAACGTATATTCCAAATGCGAATAACAATGAGGTTCTCTTTTTTTAGGTTTCTTAATATATACTCGTTTCTATCAGACTTTTTTAAAAGAAATTTTTCTTAAAGCTTAATAGAAACACTGAAATACGCGTGTGACGACTCGCTTTCTATTCACGTATCTATATATCGATTCTGTACGAAGGTAAGGCGACGATGTAAAGCGGATCGCGCCACCATTCGATTTCGCAAAAATAGCGAATGATTATTAATTCATAGCGTTTTTATACTTATTTGCGTCACGTATTAAAGCGTCAAACGTCGATATCACCTGAAAGTTATAACTGGCACACTTAAAACAACTACAATATAATTTATCTGCAATTATGAAATTGCAAATAAAAAATCCATTTCAAGTATCATCATTTTTAACGCTTCTTTGCTTCGGTACAGTTAATTCTTTTGTCGGAGAAACAATGTGATCTAAATTTTAATTTTAATTAAATCAAATTAATGGAGTCCGTTCTAATATCCACTTGTTGATACTTCTCGCTTTTACTTTTCTTCTATTTCGAATTTAGTTTTATACATAGTTTTGTCATATAGCATACGTACGTTTTAATCTCAGCCTTTTGTAAATTTTTTACGAGCTTTTGACGTACTTTCTTCCGTGTAAACAAAATTCGCAAGTCGATATGTAAAAGTAGCACGAAACGAGAACATTCCAGGCCAGTTGCGACGCAGTCCGTCAATGTTGCCGCAATGCTGCTTTAATTGATATTTATCTCATTTATTATTACAAGAATTTTTCTTTTCCTCCTCGCCTCTCTCCTTTTCCTCCTTTCTCTCTCTCCTTCTCTCGTAACGTTTCTTTCTGCAATTTCATTTAACATATTAAATGTTGTGGAAGCAACATTTTGCTTATCTCATTTAACACTTTGACGTCGCAAATTAATTAGCTGCAAAAGCGGAATGAGGCGCAATGAAGCCATTAGTCAGCGATGAGATCTAAATGAACCTTTTTTCTCGTACCCAACAATTACTATACGTCCCGCACGTAGCTTCGCCGCGTGATCAACACGTGTACCAGAAATACCTCACTGTCAACGGACGGTGGTTGCAGATGTGGACTTCGGAGCGAGAGAGGCCGCGCCTAAGTGCGCTCGATCGTCACTAATGCCCAATTTCTTCACCTCCTCGATAACTATCTGTCAGTTAATTGTTGTTGTGACCAGTTGTTGGCTAATACGATGAAATTGGCGAATGGCTATGCTGGTCACAATGGAATTAACCGACGGATAATTATCGAGGAGATGAAGAAATTAGGCATTAAAGCTGATCTTGCATCCACGAGCTTTCCTCGTCTTCGCTCGACTCGCTTCTTCTTCTTCTTCAACTTAAATGGCACCTGATCAATTTCAAGATCAATACGGCCAAATACACTATCTTATGCTTCACGTGAAGCAACTTGCTTCAAGCAAGGTGAGCAAAATCGCTCGACCCGCGATTCCAAAAATCGCGTGTCCCCCCCACATCCGGGAACGGCGTGTCGCTCTTCGTTCGCGAGCGATTGGAGAGGATCCACCGGGCCGATCGATCAATAAGATCTCGATTTCGCGAAGGGGGACCACGCGATAGGTACCCCCACCGTTGATTGGTCCCCGCGACCCGTCGTCCACCTCTTCCGCTCCATCTACGAATGTCGTCGCGAAAAAGATCCTACGTGCGCGCCCCGCTGAGACACCCCCGAAGAGAACACGACTTTACGGCGTTTCGCGCTAAAAGCCAGTCGGCTCGAATTCGAAATGGAAGATCGGTACAGGTTACGAGCGACGAGGGAGATGAAATTCCGCCACGGCAGAAGCGGCAGCATGAACGACGGCGACGATATCGCTGATCTGTCCTACAAAGAGCTGCAGGCCCTGGCCCTGAGGTATCATGTACCGGGTAACATCAAGGTGAGCTATTACCGTCGTCGTCGTCGTCGTCGTCACCACGGGGAAGACGTTCCCGAGTCGTCGTCTCCCTTCCTCGGCCGCTTCGATCCCTCTCGTCACCGGTCTCCGTTTCCCCCGAGGCGTAATTTATTCGAATTCTCACGAAGATCGTCGAAGATCGCGCCCCGATCGACCGGCGGTTGCGATCCGCCGCCCCCGAGCCGTGGAAGTCGATCGTGGCGCGTTGAAATCGACCGTCAGCCCGAAATTCCGATCCGATCCGAGTGGACGCGCAATTCGGGGAATCCTTAACCAAGATTCGATAACCTGAAGATGCCGTCGCAACGTCAAAATCGTCGTTGTCGTACGGTGGAGTTGCGGTAATAACGGATATCCGGCTCCGTTTGAAGCGCCGATCTCCGAGCACGGTTCTCGTCCCGTACGGACGTGCAACGACCGTCGCGAGACGATCGTTCGCGTCCAGCGGCGACGAATCGCTCGATCTCCTTGCCCGTATTCGATTCCTGGGAATCGCGAGCCGAGGAGATGCGCGAAATCCTAACCAAGAATCATGCGAAGTCGTCTACGTAATCGCTGTCAGCCATGTCCGTTTCTCTTCTCCGTTCTTCCCTTCCTTCCGCCATTCCTCTCAAGATCCGAATATGCGCTTCACCTCGTTCTAAACCTCGAGAGTGTAGCGAGGTGCAGCTGAAGCGAATTGGCATAACCGTTATTTTCATTATGCGTCTATTAATTGATCTTTTCCTTTACTTTTTTCTCAAGTGGATAGAAACATTGTCAATCCGAAAATTAATTACCGATCGAGTCGCATAATGCTAATGTTACACGGATGTATTATGATCATGATTCTAATGTAATTTTTATACAAACGCTCATTTGATTGCGAAATATATTCAGTTTCTATCAAAATTGCGTTTATTAACTCTCAACTTTTCCAAAGTCTCATCAGATTTTCAGTTTTTCAGAAAATCCACTTAAGTCCATTTCTACACAAATGTAGATTAATTTTAATCTTGATTCAACTTACTTTTTATCTTCTCCTAGTTCTAGAGAATTAGAAAAAGCAAATTAAATCAAAATTAGTTAATCATCATTGACTTAAATAGTAAAGTTTACATTTTTTAATGCAGAGATTCTATGCTTTTATTTAAATCATAAATAAACTGTAGAAAGAAATTAAAAAATTAAATACAATTTAGTAGAGAATATTAAGTAAAATTTTTCCGGGATCCATATTTCGAAACATTTCCAAGTATAGAAATTCGATTCTTTTTCTATTTCTTCTAATATAGCTGGTTATTATGGATGTTCAATTCTGTTCTCATCACGATTCTGAATTGCAGAAGAAAATGCTGGTCAAAGTTCTGCAAGCCGCTAGAAGTGGAAATGACGCCGAGTTTTACCGGCTGCTGCATGAGCTGAGGAAGACCCGCAAGAGGAAGATGAGAAAGTCAAAGAAGTCCAAGCTTGGGATGACATCGACGCCGCTACATAGTCCCGAATATGTAATGGTCGAAGATGACTATTATTATCAGCAACAGCTACAGCAGCCGCAGCAACAGTCGCCTTATAAGTGGGTAAGTTGCTATAAATTCTCATAATCGCAATATGATTTCATAAATTCAATCGCATTCTTTGTCTCTTATCCTTTTTATTTCTATATTTTGTTTCGCGACGCAGTGAACGAGTGATAATGATTGACTTCAGACAAAGTTACCGTTTTTACAGATCGGTGCTGAGGAAGAGATAACGAGCAAGGACGACGACAATTCCAATGTCTCGCACTACGAGGAATTCAAGCATTTCTTGCTCAAGAGGATGCAGCGGGAATTCCAAGCGTGCGACAGTAACAATAACCAAGTGGAAGATCTGCGGACAACGCCAATGTCGCCCAATCTTGAAACGATTCCTCTAGTCGAGCCAAGTTACCCGAAAATGAACCTGATCAACGACACGGATCCTCTTGCGATCGTGAACGACAGATCGAGTTACCAAGTGATGAACGAAGAATCTGAAGGAGGTTCACAGGGCTCGTTCCTGCTGAAGAGAATGCTACAGGCGCCGGTGGGCGCCAATCTGGGCCAGATTGCCAGCTCTCCTTTTTGGACGAACAATCTGCTGGATAATTCCGACACTCTGACCGCCGAGTCAGAGGGTAACGAGAATGAAGATCAGCTGGATGCGAATACCAATGAGTACTATAACTTGGTGAACAATTCGAGGGACGAGTTCGTGCTAAACGAGGCGAACCTGATTCCTCAGCAGGTGTCGAACGTCTTGCCTACTGACAATCAGTACAGGTTTTCCAGCGACATGGACACACGGCCAAACTCCTATCCGAATTGGAAATTCGCTAGTGTGATGGAAGTACCAGACGGTAATCTGCAATCCTCCAAGGTGTTCCACGCGATCTACTATAACAACACGAATTCTACTGTGGCCGTTGCGAACACGGACAATAATCTGGATTGTCAGTATCCAACAGAAGCCGCCTGCAATGACGGTCAAAACTTTGTCAACTTTGACGCACAGGACATCAACTACACGACCGGCACAGACATAATAGCCAATGAACCCTCCGATGTTTATTATCTGCAAAATTTTAGCAAACGCAACGGGGAGATGAGCACGGGATATTTTCGCAACGTCGACACCTTCGAACAGAAC
The DNA here is from genome assembly GCA_011636635.1 of Tetramorium simillimum. Classification (NCBI taxonomy): domain Eukaryota; kingdom Metazoa; phylum Arthropoda; class Insecta; order Hymenoptera; family Formicidae; genus Tetramorium; species Tetramorium simillimum. Next base: position 9,646 of record VBVQ01003476.1, on the reverse strand, counting down.
AACATGCAGCAAAATGTCTATGCGAACGATCAACAGTATCAGTACCTTTATCCTCGATTCACTCAGGAGACGAACAATCTGTTGAACGAAAGATTCGAGCAACCACAAAGCAATCTTGTGGCAAGGAAAATAATAGAAAATAGTATTAATCAGGAAACTAATATGGGGAATTTGCAGAGACCGGCAAATGGTGCGCGTTTGTTTTAATTTTTCTTATTGTTGTAAATAGATGATATAAACACAAAAAGCATTAAAAAAAACGATATAAAACAATAGTGTATATTTTTATATTTTAAATATGAAAAATCATACGTGTAAACTTTTCTTAAATAATATTAATTCTTTTTTTCAAAGAGCAAATTTTCTATTTTCGTGGCGTTTTAATTAAGTGATATTTCGTCAATTAGGAACAGTGGAGAAGTTCTGGCCGGAGTGGAATCCCGAGTACAACAACAATCTGGAGAACATTCTGGACTATCCACTACCCAAGGAAATGGATAACTCCAAGTTAAGTCAGACGTCCTGCGTCTATTGCTACGAGACGCCAATCGTCTCGCAACGATCTAGTCTGGCGATTAACGACTGCACGATCGAGCGGATATATACCTCTGAGCCGCGGGAACATTCCTTCTCGCCCTACTGTATGTTATATAATGGTATGCGAATGGCGAACGTCACGTGCGACAATCCGATCGAGCAGAATATGTCGACCCATCCATGGGTCTATGTCGACACAACCATCATGACTAACAACGACGAACTGAAGGAGACCGTTAACAATGCTCCCATCAATGATGTATGGGTGAATCAGTACGAGCCGTCCATCGCCGACGACATGAATATGCAGATCTCAGACTCGCTCTTTTACAACGTTACCGCCGATCGGATCGACGACATCCCGGACGAGCCGGATATAGCGAAAACTTTCAATTTACGCGCGAAATATTTAAGACAGTAAGCAAGTAAACTAGAATAAACATCGTGACTTTTTTAAATGGAACGGTTGGTGTTCTTCGAATCACGAAGTGATAACGAACTTCGATCCTTTTCCATTTCTAAACGGTCCTAAACGGAAGGATCTTGTTCCAGCTTGGAATTGGACAGCCGATGCCCATCCCATCCGTCTTTGTGTTATCGCGCAATTAACATCTTGGTAATGATTTTATGCGATTGCCGCGAGACGCACGATATATTCTTCCGCTTCCGCATCGTCGACGAATGACACTCGCAATTATTTCGCCGGTTTGCAACTGGAACAGGTGCGATATTCGAACAGAAAGCAATATAGCAAACAGAAATGGAAGTTGAATAATCGATATTACCTTGGAAGATAGACGGACGGATCTATCTTTGAACGTACAACGCTTCTACTGCAGATCATTGGAAGTTCTATTTTGAAGCACAGAAGCTTCAGTACCCGATATTGTGAAAAGGCAAATGTATTTAAATCAAAGATAAAACGATAATTTTATCATTTAATACTCATATTAAATACTTGAACTATTATTCACGTGAGATTGCAATACTGTGCGATGTGAGAAAGCTTTATATTTTTTTCATGTGTTAAAGGGAAAAGATTATTAGGATTTTTATATTATATATTTAGGATATATTATATATATATTATGTTTACTATATATTATATAGAAAATGGATATATCTATATAAATATAAAATTATATAGATATATAAAAAATAATAAATGGAAGTTTCTTATGTACTTTTAGTTAGATTACGCAGAGTCGAGCTGCATAGGATATTGTATATTAATGTATATTAATAAATAAAGTTCATGCATCAAAAAAATCTACACGCGCACGTCTAACTTATCTACGTTTACATATTTCGTAAAACATATATAAACACGAAAGTCTGAAAACGCGAAATCTAGCGACTATAACCAAAGTTTAATAATTTATATCACGTAGGTTCGAGAATGCAAAACTTTTCCCGACTCACCCGATATAGCATCCGATTGAAACTGCGAACGGATATAGTTTATCAGCTTTACAGAAATCGATTCTTTCCTCCGTCCTCTATACGCTCTGATTTCGTTGTCCATGTCGTCCGAGTTTTTCTTTCGATCCGCGGATCTTCCTGGTGTCACATGTACACTATACATTTTCGTCGATTCACTGATTCGTAATAACTAAACCCCGTTGATTTTCTGAAACCCTTTCGAGAACAAATTTTTAGATTGTGCTTTATAACGAAGAGATTTATAAACTTAAAAGCTTCAATTATTTGATCTTAACGAACAGATTAAAAACAAAATGTAAACATATTTTTTTAAGTTTTTGAATCAGTTACTAACTTAAATTTCAATAATTCGTAATTTTATAGTACGAAAGTCGTATCAATTAATTTTACGATACAAAAATTAATGAATTTACGATAGAGAAAAATAATTTCACGATACTTTGCGTAATTTTCCAATGTAAATCCTTGAAATCGCGTTTTATCCACCTGATTGTCACACGGATGCCGCAGCTTTCCGATCAACAGTCGTTGCCGTCGCGTTTTTGTTTGTCAACGAATCTAGAATTTGGATGAGTCTCACTTCGTCTTTGTCAAGTGTTTTCCCGGTTTCTTTTCGCCTTGAAAATCGAGAGGGCAAAATCGGTGATGCGAGTCGGCGCGCCGTTCGCGAAGGACTGCGCTTGAAGTGCGTTAAAGGGAAGCAGGTAAATAGCGGCAGCAGGCAGTCGCCCGTATGTATACATGCATACATATGTCGTAGGTGCTACCGGGTTGCATTCGAGTCGCGCGGTTTTAATGAGGTGCTCTGTAGCGCGCTACACTAATTATGCAGAACCCTTCAGATACTTTTTCCCGCTCTCTGCAGCCTCTCCTGTTCGCTGCAAGGACGCAAATCTATGACTAATTACCGTAATTAGCTGTGCCCTTAAATCCAATTATTTTGCTCGTATATTATTACTACGCGTTTATGACCTTGCACAACTTTCCACAATAAAACTCCTGTCATAATTTTTCAAATTTGTTTCATTATACATAGTAACATTTTATGTACAGTCTATTTCAATTATAAAATAATATGCTAATTGTCTAAGCTCTTATTAGTTAATCATTCAATTTTTTAGGAATAATAATTGCATTAGTAAGGAATAATATTAAAGTATCTATGTTATATTTATTACAATCTATAACAGCTCATGATTATTATTACTCCAGCAAGGATACAGAACATTTGTAAAAAAAGTGCAGGTCCAGTAAAACTTTAGTTTTACTTTTCTGAACAGTCTGGACGTAAGATTTAATTCTGCTGCCCGACAGCCACTGGCTTCTGCATCTCTTCGACAGGTGGATACTTCCCTTCGTACCAATTCCCTTCCAAATCCAACGCGCGATTATGATTGATGACATTTGCCAAACACTCTTCGATCGCAGCGTCCACATTCTCTGCAGTGATGAATGTGACAGATTCTTTCTTGGCCTTTTTAACCAATTCGTTAAGCTTTTCCTTTCGCTTCTTCTGCCACTCTTCGTCCTTTAATAACTGCTGCATGATTATGTTTCTGCGATCTTCCCTCATCTTCGCTAACCTGACCTCTCGTATCTTCGCTACTTCCGCATTCCACTCATCATTTATAGCATTGCACCTTTTAAAGTCTTCTTCTTCAGCCTGCTCGATAATCGTCTTGTCAAATTGTACCTCATTCTCCTTCGCAATCTGCTTTAAATATGCCCTGCAACAAACCCGTTAATTTTCAAGCTATGACCTTTAATAGCCAGAATCTTCTATGTACATTTTATCAGGCAAAGATCAGCATTATAGAATTATACAATTTGCGCACTCACCTAAACGATGCCATATATGTCTTATAATTGTTATGCAAACGTAAAAGCTCCACTTTCTCCTCGATAGGTATGACAGGCTTTTTTGGTACTCGAAACATTTTGGATTTCGCTGTAGGCAGCCAAATTGGTTTCCTCTTCCAACGCACGCACTGTGTGAAGATGGAATTTGGAACGAATGTCTCGCAGAACCCAGTGGAACTCATCGTTAAAGCATTTACTTTTATTATCCTCATAGTCTGCATTGTTTCTAGACGGTGAAAAGATTTATTATTGTGAAAATTGCATTATCATCAGTTATAATATTCACACATTGTTGTTACAATATCATTTATGTTTAATATTTAATTCAATCTGTAACACTGATTTTATTATCAAATATTCAAAGACTTTTCTAAACAAAGAAGTTCAACATATATAATTGATTAATATTAACAATATGATATTGCAACGAAAGGGTTTTTAAATAGACGAATCAAAATTGAAGATGTATACAATATAATAAAAAATAAGTCTTATAAAAAAACTTAGCATACAATGTAATGATAATAAACAAATATTAATTGATAACAATAATTAAATGACAAATACCGTAATATGTCGTCGAACTAACAACACAAATCTATAATTGTTCCGCCGTTTCAATTTTGGTTATGTTACTCCAAATTCTTGCTCTCAAAAGTGAGGTTACGATTTCCTTTTCCATTCGCCGCGCCTGCGCATTCGAAATTACATTTAAAAACTCAATCTTCCAATCGCGTTTGTAATTATCACAATTAATAATTTTACAAGGAAACGCAGATGACTCCTAATTTTAATAAATTTTGTTGGATACGTTGTAATATAAATCAAAATGAAATATATATATATATTTTTTAGTTTAAATTTTACATTACTCACATTTCTTTTTAATTACTCATTATTATTAATTACATAGGTTGTGTATTTTATAACCCGACGTATTATATCTCACTTTTCATTGTTTTCTCTTTGATTTTTTCTTGATGACTACGATTAAAGAATGATAATATTTTATGTAGTTTCCAGATAAAGATAAAGGTAAGATGTTTCTTTAATTATAAAACAATTTGCAGCATTAGATCGATAAAAAAATATTCTGTTCTATGGTTTTGAATAAATTTCACAAGATTCTACTTACTTATTAAGTATTTTTTTATTGGAATCATGTTCGACGCGCATGCGTAAAAGATTGAACGAGGCCTGCGTGGCATTTGGTGGCATTGCCAACATGACACAAATTGTTAAACGACTATCTGTCAAATGTCAAAATTCTCACCCCTATAATTCACATAATAAAGAACATTTGATAAGATTCATCAATGGCAGCAATTGATAAAGTTAAAATTATCGTAGTAGGCGATTCAGGTAAGCACGAGAAAAATATTTCATCATTTTCAACATACAGTACTTTTTCTTTATAAGATATTGATATCTTGTAAATATATTTTGTTTCAATAAAATCGAGCAGAATGTAGGATAATTATGATAAAAATATCTCGTCGCGCTAATGTATCTGTTAATAATTTCGAAAATATTCGTAGTTTTCAGATGTTAGGTTATGTATAGTTATGTGCGGCTGATAACGCACATTGCGAATCATTGTTGTAAGAGATATTATTTTTGTGAGAGAATTTATGATCTTTATGATAACAAATATCTTCCTTGTCGTAGGCGTCGGTAAAACGTCGCTGACACACTTGATATGCCAACAGCAACCTATTTGCAATCCTTCCTGGACGATAGGTTGCTCGGTGGAAGTCAAACTGCACGAGTACAAGGAAGGCACGCCGAATCAGAGGAGATACTTTGTCGAGCTATGGGACGTCGGCGGCAGTCAAAGTCACAAAAACACAAGATCTGTGTTTTACAATCCCACGAACGGTATACACGTATTTTATCAACAGTTACAAAGTACAATGTCTATTACTTGTTTGATGTACGGACGGTGTAATTGTGACAGTGACAGTGATTGCAAATGTATGTCGTTCACAACTAGGCATAATATTAGTCCACGATCTAACGAATCGTAAATCACAGCAGAATCTGCAGAAATGGCTGGAGGAGGTTTTAAGTAAAGATGGAACTTCCTCAAAGTCCAAGTCGTTCGAGGACTTTGATCCTGAGAAGTTCGTGGGCTCGACGCAGGTGATAAATTTTACAAACTATTGCGACATACTAATGTCAAACGACATAAGCGTAATAAGTATAAACAAATAATACTTGTTTCCAGATTCCAATTTTAGTCATCGGCACGAAGTTTGATCTGATTTCGGACTCCAATTTCGTAAAGTCCAACATACACAGACGTTCTGCAACCATCGCGGAGGAGTGCGGTGCCGACGAAATATTTTTGGTACATATCATTCACCTAACGAGGTCGTTCAATACGTTTGACATAATTTATTTCAAATAGGAGAGCTACTAATACTGTCGGATATGAATCTTTTGTGCCTAAGATTAATAAATAATTATCAAGCTCGTTTAACGCAATTGATGCAAAAAAAAGTTCAAGGACGTACCTCATGTCCTTGAATTCTTTTTGCATTTTTTGTGCTGAACGAGCTTGATAATTACTTATTAATCTGCAATATTCCCTGGACAAGAATGGAAGATAACCACATCTTGCGTTATCAAAATTTGCAAAATCACACATTAATTAAAAGATGGGTTGATTCTCGTTATGTCCTTGAACTCTTTTTGCATTGATTTTGTGCCTAATATTTTTCATGTGAAGAATTTACATAAATTCATTGGCAACTCTTGTATCTATTTGATTATTTCATGTTTATCATGATATTAATAATTTATATGATTTATTTCAACAGGATTGCCGACAGATAAGATCATTAGCGGCAGGCTCCAGTTCGTCCGTGAAGCTCAGCAGATTCTTCGATAAGGTTATCGAAAGACGCTACTACTCCTCCAGAGAAGCGCTAAGTCCGGACAAGCGAAGACAACCTCTGTACACATCCTCGCTCTATCCCAAGTTTTACCATAATGATTGAACATGCCGAGAGTATCAAGAGATTTTGAGGATGATCTTATTTCGCGTTATAGAGGACAATCATTCTTGTAATACAACGCGTCGTAAGATCGCGCAGATTATTGCAAGGCTATCAATTTCGCATTTCTTATCCACATTCCTAATCTTCCTATGGAAGTGTCTGATCAGATATGCTCAAAAGAAAGATAGAGGGAGAGAGAAGGTGAGAGAACTGTGAACGCGATATAGATAAACATATATTGGACACTCGATATTTTTCACATATCTATATTGTAAAGGTACCGCATTGCATACAATATATTGTACACATAGTGTATTTTATAATGTAACGTAATACATGAGCTGTTTAATATCTTGTTATTACATTAGCAAAAGGATTTTCTTGCTCCAAGTATTTCCTGATATTTCCCTTCCTCTGATATTTCGCATTATAATATACATTGTAATTATAATAAAATATATAATATAAATTTGAAAAATATATATATTTTTATTATAAACAATTAACAATTATATTATTAATAAATACATATAAATAACATCTAGCGGTATAAGAAAAGACCCTAGCAAAATTCACATAATCATTAATTATATGAAAAAAATTTGTCTCCCATCTTTTTATTAAATGAATATAATTAATAAATCCCAGGCAGAACAAAAATTGAAATGACATATTGACATAAAAAAAAAAACGCTAAAGCAGTCGAGATTTGTAAAATAGCGAATCTAGGTGCAGAATTGACGTCAGCGACGCGCGGATTGGTCGAGCTGTCGGGACATAGTTATTTCGCTTTACGACTTTCCTCGCGTGACGGCGCGTGGCGGAGCGCGGAGTCTTTCAAAACGCACGTCTTCCCCGAGGCGCGCGGACGGCAGAGGCGCGTGACAGGTGCGCGGGGACGCTCCGCACGTACGGTTTGAACGGGACGGCCACGAAGCGGGGGAAAGCGGGCCTTTCCTCCTGCGCTGTCCGCTCCGTCGACCACGACTCAGGACTCCCTTCGCGCTCTCCCGGCCGTGAGAACGACGTGCACCTAATCCGGCTGTCTTGTGTGAGTGCTCAATTCGGTGGCACGTGCGTTTGCCTGCCATTTTTTTTTTTTTCGCTCGAGCGTCAAGGTTATCGCGCGCCCGCACCATTAATAGATACCGACGATAGCGGATGCTCGCGGGAAAATTCATGCCTGCCAGATTTTCGCGACTGCAGACGACTCCGACTAAACTCCGATTAACTTTAACGATCGCTTCGCTCAGCGGCATTAATTTAGATAGAATTATTAATTCTCGTGGTTTGACATATGGGGGAGAAATATTAGGGATGCGGAATTGTATAGCTGCGGATTTTGCTTCGAGCGATTCCGTCGATTAACTTGGTCGATACGTTGATCGGAATTTTGGTCAAGGTTGCCCTACACGTTCAAGGATTGTAGGCGTGATTTGATGAATCATAATTAGTCGGCTCCTTTTCCGCTTTCCAGGTAATCCCGCAATTATGTCTTATCATCTCGCGAAGAAGTACGCTAGCGCGAATAATCTCTGTCACGCGTTGACGCGTGTACGACCTATGATTTGCACACAGAGATATAGCTACGCTCACAATATAAACTTGACTGCCGGGCCGGTCAGTATTCTGAAGCAAAAAATAGTGAGGGGCGAGCTGATGAACGATGCGCACCAGACGAAAGTGGTGCAGAACCTGCAGAGAATTTACCAAGAGGTGCACGATTACAAGCCGCAGCAGTTGAACCTGTTGGAAAAATGGTTCGGCAGCAAGCGGAGGGATGCGCCGAAAGGGTTGTACATTTACGGAGCGGTCGGTGGAGGTAAAACAATGTTGATGGACCTATTTTACGATTGTTGCCAGGTATCTCTCTGGTTGCTGTTTGCTTAAGCACCGCTGCGTGAGAAGCTAGATTAAATATCTTAATCCTTTTAATACGATGCACATGTTTGTTTTTCATATAATTATTGAGAAACGGAGATAATGTAACAGTTCTTGTGTAATTTATGCGACTTGTTGAACGGCTCTTGAAGTGACAGATAGACATTGCGCAATGAGATATCACAGGAAAGATTTTTAAGACTGAAATAAGTTGAACGATGGAATAAGAGTGAATTGTTTAGAAACAAATAAATAACTGGATTGAGATAAATTATGTAGCTTTCCATGTGTGGTACAGAACGGAAATGAAGTTTTACCGCGGTACAATGTAATGTACTTTCAAATAAAAATGTTTCAGATTGAAAATAAAAAGAGGGTCCATTTTCATTCCTTTATGTTGGATGTGCACAGAAGGGTGCATGAGGTAAAGAAGACCATTGTACGAGATGTCACTAGTACCAAACTACAACCTTTCGATCCGATACCTCCGGTCGCCTCCGGCATTGCAGAGGAGACGTGGCTGCTGTGCTTCGATGAATTTCAGGTTGAGATTCATATTATTTTCAAGAGAAGAAACACCGCTTGTAACGCACCGCATAACTATAAGTAAAAGATCAATGAAAACAGATGCATTGCAGGTGACGGACATCGCGGACGCGATGATATTGAAGCGACTGTTCACGGAGCTGTTCGATAACGGCGTGATAGTGGTCGCGACTAGCAACAGATCGCCAGACGATCTGTACAAGAACGGGCTGCAAAGAGGGAATTTCGTACCGTTTATAAAAGTGTTGAAAGATCATTGCTTCGTTAGTAATCTGGACTCTGGGATAGACTACAGATTGAGATCGGGATCCGGGAGTAAGAAGATATACTTCATGTATGTAGAAATGTGATGCGTACAATTTGCGATAATTGTGTCG
>VBVQ01003475.1:0-18593 GCA_011636635.1 Tetramorium simillimum | reverse complement strand
ATATATAATTATTAAATTTTGGATAATAAATGAAGAATTCTGTATGTATAATTTTAAAAATATATTTTTAGTTTTATAGTTTTATACCATTTCTATTATTCATATAATAGAGTACACTTCTATATAGGTTTAAAGATATAATTGTTAAAAATATAATAATATATGTTATAAATGCTATTTTCATTTTCTTGTCTTTTCCTTATACAATATTAATCTCAAGACAAAATTGACAGCAGTAATTGCTTTCGATTATTCTAATAAAGAAATATTCTCCTATCACATTTCCTTTCAATAAGTAATCTTTTAACAAATCTTGTTTTAAATTATTTCGATATTCTTGTAAACACGACGAGTGAAGTCACGGCTTTTATTGCCGTCGCGACGGTTCCACTTATATCGTAAAGAACGCGAGACACAGTGATGGTAATATCATCACAGGAAATATGTATTATGATTCTAATGATATAGGTCGCTATTCATAGTCCGTCCTTATATTTAAAATCTTCTTAAGTATAGTCTTACGATGTCATAAACGGTTCACAGAGCCATATTTGTAGCATTTTACGACATTACTTAAGACAGTCTTGAAATAAGAATGGACTATTCATAAATGCGAGGCACAGTTATTTTGTTTTCAATTTTATCAGAGCTTTCTATATCGACTACAATTCGGCTATATCTCGCAAATTGTCTGCCGGAACTGCACGATTCCAAGTCTATTGAATGCCTCGATTTTGAATCGAAATTTCAGCCTTCACACGCCGTCTGTGCCAGACGCTTCCATTTTCGCTATTGAAAGGTATGTAAAAGATATGCAAAAGATATTGTAATTTCCATCATGTCATTCAACATTAATAATTTCAATTTGTAAGTAAGCGACCGTTCCATTTTCTTACAAGGTTATCGATTCCATCGAATGCACTGAGCTCTCGGCAGATTTATAAATATACGCGATTTCATCCGATCGGGAATATCAGTAAATTGGGGCCGGGGATGCACAATCCCATCACCGCGGTGAGGCACTACTGTCGCGCGAAGCGACAACGAGATCCGTTCAAGCGAGCGAATCAGCTGTGCACGCGCGCTACTACGCGGCATAGTAGGCACGACCTATCCCACTCTCCCACCACTTCCGCCCGTGACGCCTCATTCATAAATCGAACGCGCGCGCGTAATTTTGCGGATGCTGTAACTTTGCGAAAAATTGACGTAGTGACATGTGACGAAGATGGATCTCCTGGTGGTGCTTCCGTTAACGCGCGCTTCGCTTAGCGGAGCCTCGGTTCCGACGCTATTTGCTGAAATTACTGATACACCGAGTGGTACAACAACTAGATCGCGCAGAAAGAATAGAGAAAGAAAACGGATAAGATTTGTTTAACTATTTATACCTTTTAATACTTACTATGATCGCAAGACTTTTTATATAATGTGACTCGTAAGGGCGAAACGAATTTATACATGATTAATTCTTATTTTGAAAAAGTACTATTGTCCAGACAGATTTAAAGTTTCCTCCATGATTCGATTAATTGTAAAACTGTAAAACTGACATCCTCGGAACGATTTAATTCGACGAAGGAAAACACGCGTGGCAAGGCATTTATATGTATACGTTCAACGATAATATATAGAGAGGATAAATAAAAATCGTTGAATTTCTCCCGGGATTATTTTGCAGATGGAAGTCGTTGCGCGACGTAATGGGAACGCGTGTAATACCTATTTTATTACACATGCATTTTTGCGAAATTGATTCCGGCCGCGAAAAATACTTATATATGCATATCGGTTTTGCGGGCGAGCAATTTCAGAGCCGTAACTGAAAGCCGGAGGAACGTCGGATTAAAAGTTACTATAGTGTACGTACAAGGCGGAACCTTCTTCTCACTTTGCGGGAACTTTTCCCGAGTTGCAAAGTCCCGCTTGTAGTTTCTGCTTTGTTTTTATTTGTCGTGAGTGGAAAACACTTTTCATTTATAATTCTGAAACTTAAACAGTTGCGATTCCTCGCGCGACGATTCCAACGCGAAACGCCGTTTGTTAATTCCGTTAATGGCATTTTTTTTATATTTTTTTTTCCCCACGTTTATTTCTCGCCGCGTGCAACGCCACGTAATTTTTGCTGCGTTGCGCGCAAATATTGATGCCGTAAACAATAGAAACGGGGAATGCGAGGCGCGAACGAGCTGTAGTCAAAAATAAAACATGGAGACGCGAGGATCATCATGGTCGCGATCGATGATGCGTTCTATTTTTAAATTCCTTTCGCATAGCTCGCAGTATTTCCGTATTCCGGATATATCTTTCTGAATTCAAGCATAGCCGTCATAAATATTTCGCGTGACGCACGTCGCCCGTATATATTTTATTACCCCCTTCACCAAAGTTACATCGACCAATTTTTACACCCGTGCGGAACCATCGCGCACTTTATGGTCACAAAAAATGAGCAATCCTTCGGGAAACCAGTTCACTTATGCAGTTTACGTGTGGAGTTTGAAAAGATATTGCATCCGCTTTCGAAGAGCTGTACAGATAAAAAACGAAACCGCTGTTCTTCTGCTGTTCAAGCACAAAAGTTTTGAATACACTTTGCAACATATTACCTATGGTGATTTTATGGTTTTTCTGATTCGTATTACAAGTTGTTATTAAAATTAGTCAATTCTTTTCTGTAATTTCTATAAACATTGTTGAAAAAATTAAAGATTTACAAACATTTAAGTTGCTTATAAATTCAATAAAATTTTACTTACAAAATAAATAAATTTATTTATTATATCTTTTTAGATATAGTTGTTTATCAAAGAAATTAATTTCTCTCTTTCTCTCTCCTTTCTCATTCTTGAGTTCGAGAACGTTTATTCGTAATTTCGCGCCAGTTTCCACTACTGCGATGCGGCGGTTCGATATGTCGGTCGCGGCAGCGCGGTGGCCGCAACCAATGTGAGTCAGTGTGAGACGACGTCGTCGCGTATCAAGAGCCTCTCGCTTTAGTGCGGCTATCAGTTCGCGTTCGTAACTCGGATCGTACATCAATTGTGGGAGCGACGTAGCGCATGAAACAGGCCTCGAGATGGCGACGAATTGCTTTCTCTGCGAGCAACGTTCCGAGGACGCGCAGGAGATACCATCTGACGTGTAAGAATTAAGTATGGCGCATGCGTGCGCAATCGCATATGTGGGCGTGCGATGTATAATGTATACGCGCATATTTTTGGTGGCGCGCCTGCGTAGGAGTGTATCTCGCTAGATACACTCTGGGAAAGTACTTTATATCCAGATGGATCAATAATAACATATAAGTTTCTCGTATGATATCCAATTTTGTCATTACAATTCTATTCGGTTTGAATTTAAATGGACAAATGGAGCAGAGAGATAAGTATAGAAAGAGAGAGAAAGAGAAAGAAGGAAAATTATGAATGGAATCGTCAGAGATGGCGCAGCAATAGGATTCCCACTAACATTCAAGAACGTAATCGTAAATTATTAGCCCTTCAGAGCGACTTCGACCAAACTCCAATTAACTCATTAAGCAGTACCTATATTATTTTTTAATATGGAATTACAATTCTTTTTTCCGTTTAATATACATAGGAAAATTTAATTAGAAATAATGAATTGTATAAATTTTGCAGCAAACAATTCTAATTAAATTAATTATTAGTTAAATAAATCGCAATTTGATCGAAGTCATTCTCAAACATTGAATCTACTTAATTAAAAAAGTTATTGTTAAATTGTTTTTTCTCTTTTTTAATGAAAATGTATTTTAATTATTTAATAAAATATTATGAATTAATTCGTGTTGATTAATTATTGAAAATTTTTTTAATTATTAAGAATTTTAAATTTTATATTTAATTTTAAATTATTATATAATAATTAAACTTTGAATTATAAGAATTGATTCGTAATTTTAATTTTCTAAACATTACACGTTCAAATGTGAGCCAAATAATTATTGATCGCTCTTCGTTCATAAATCTGCGCATAGAATCGTTATGGATCGCGATATTACATAGAGAGATCTAAAAAAACTTAAAAAAATACTTAAAGTAAAGAATAAAAACACGAGATAATTTTTACATCGTCATTCCCCGATCCTCAGAATTTCAGAGGACCACAATCACTGGAAGAAGTGGTTGGACGCAATTGGCGAGGCTGACGAGGACATGCTCGCACAATTGTCACTGTGCCCGCGTCATTTCTCGCAAGCTTGCTCCGCCGGCTTCATTCTGCTAAACAATGCCGCTCCGACTTTGCAACTGCAGGCGCCAACTTCCGCCGAGTCGATCGCGAAAGCCGCAGAGATGGATCGATCCTTACCGCAGAGAGAATCGGAAACCAGACGACCATTATTACGTCCCTTACCATCATGGATCAGAAGACCGACCATCACGAGGTAGGAAGTTAATTAATTAAAATAATTATTATTAATCTTCATCGAAAGCAAACTGATAATCGATCGACAATTTAAACGAATAGTTCCCCTGAAATTCTTCTGTATCTGAAATACACCTCCTAAATTTATATTTTAATTGGAGTCTAATCGGAAAAACGCGCAAAAAAATTTGCCGAATCGCACGTCGCGTTTAATCTCTTCCGAAATTAAATAAGCGACTTCTGACGGGTGACTTCAAGTGCCGATCGTATCATAATTTAGCTTAAAAAATTCCTCGATATTGTACATGCGACGAGCGTGCTGCTTTCTTTTTTAAGAGGACGGCGCACTCGCATGTTGTCGAAGGAGGAGATGAAGAAAGTACAACCGATCAAACACGTGCGCCACCTCAAAAGCGTCAACTGGGAGGAGATTTGGAAAGTGCCGGCAGAGGCGAAGATCGTCTGGGAGGTAGCGATGGAGGAGCTAAAGGAGAACAATGATAAGATAAAGCATCTGCAGGCGCACGTTCGCCAGCTTGGTGCGACTGTTCAAAAACTCAAGAACGCACTGAAAACGCGCAAGAGCAGTGCAACTTCCGCCGATGCCTTTCGTTAAATTTCCAAGTACATTTATAAATTTATATATTTAATAGCAAAAAATTGTTTAAATCTGTGATTCTTGTAAGTTTTCTAGATCTAGAGGATTTCTCCCGCGCGAACGTGAACGAATAAAAACCCTTACGGATAATAAAATGTCTCGCAATTTCTTTTAAGACACGATGTTAATTACGTATACGACTAAAATGGTATTTTCTCTTCTGACGTTAAAAACTTTAAGACTTCATAATAAGCTTTGAAACTTCGATAGGAATTTCTTTTAATTTGCAGATACTTGTACAAGCCACTTTAACCTTTGTTAAATATTAAATAATAATATAATTTAATAAACATGGAATAATACGACATTTTCTATTTCGCATCCAATTTTCGGACGTACTCTCGTTTAACACGCGACGCGAACAAGTAGCAAAACGGAACATAAACGGTAGCGAAAGTACCGCAATTACGCGAATAATATCCGTTCTCCCTTTCTCTATTATGGCGAACGAGACTGATTCCCACTGTCGCGCTGTTTGCATTCGACAATGCGACTGTAGAGCAGAGAAGCGCGGCGCAGCAAAAGCAAAAGCAAATGCGTTTCGTCGATGGCGGATCCTTTCAGAGAAGACAAATGCGAGCCCTCGTCCTCCTCCCCTCCCCCGTGACAGCGGTACGTGGCGCGTATAATACGTTTACCACCGACAGCAATCGGGGAGGATGTACGGGACGAAACGGGGTAAACTAGAAATGGGAGGTCGCTGGCGAAAAACGAAGAACGATGTTCTAGCGAAACGGCTAAACAAGGGATGAAAGCAGCGGAGTGGAGAGTCGTTTTATTCGTTTCGGTGCGTTATTTCTGGGCAAACCTACTCGAAAAGATAATATCGATACAATAAAAATTAGAATAACAGTAAAATTAGAATAATAGTCTGTGCTCTGAATTATTATTAAATGATATGTGTTAAAAAGATAGTAATACAGATTATTAAATACTATATTTTAAATTAAGATTAAATTTATACACTCAATTTAGACGATATATTTTTTAATTAAAATAATATATTGGCATATCACGATAATTAATAATAAATTTATGTAATTCTCAACATCGTCTACTATGAAAATATTTTCATCATTATCTTGAAGGATCGATAATACGGAACATCTGTGTTTGTGATACTAACATAAGTAAACGTTCCTTGAAAAAGTAAAAATCGTCTTTCCACTACGTTAGCTCCGGCTCTTGTACGGAATTTCCCAGACGCAGCGCAGCAGGAAACAAGCGAGCGCGCGGGAAAATCAAGGCGGAAAGGATAACGCTGATAGACAGATGGAAAACGAGAATAACAGGCGGTAGAGCAATGTGCGCATAGATAGGCAGGAGAGCGAGAGCGCGCGGGAGGATCGAAATGCATTCGCGATCCCCCGGAGAACGACCCTGGCGAAGCTCTGCCGCAGTACACTAAATCACCATTCCCCCCACGGTGGTGCCGGCCATATACCCCGCGGGATGACGGAGCATGAGCGATGCGCGCGAAACCCGGTCATTCTTTATATTTTATTCACGTTTCATTTCATCCCCGTCCGCTCTTTTCGGCTGCGTAGCCGAAAAGAGCGGACGGCCCGTAACAAGAATGACAGTGCATCGTCGGGCAAGATGCAGTCTCGCGTGCAACTGCAGATAGGTACGTGCGATGACGATCTTTGCATTTTTGTTGTTCTCAAATAGACGACGTGATCGACGTGTCGGTAACTTTTCTGCAAAGCTAGCAATAATTTTCCAATTTAAAGATATATTATTTACGCGAATCATTGCGACAGGCTTAAATTAATTTTTACATCTACTGTATAATTCAACATAAATATATATATTTATATTATCGAGAACTATGTAGAAAATAAATTTATAAACAAACATGGAATTTTTGATATTGTGTAATTAATTGTGTAATTAAGAAAGAGATGCGAAAACACAATAACCATTATTGCAATTGTTATAATTTATTAGTTTACTAACGCTTATAATACTTATAAAAGCAGGATTGATGCTATAAATTACACTCGGAAATACGGAAAGAATCTGAAAAATCCGATGATGCAGGTAATATGAGAAGTAATAATGCGAACTCGCAAGAAAAAGATAAGATTTAGAAAATCCTATAAAACTTTTTGCAAGATTTATTTCACAGAAGACATCAAAAGATGAAAAATGCGGAACAAAACGCGCACCAAGGAAATGCTATGTATATTTCATCGCACGTACAACGTATCTGCATTCTTGTTTTACAACTTTGTGTCATAAAGTCAGTCACGTAAAAACTGCGAATCGAAAGCTTCTCTCTCTATATTTTCAAACATCGCAACAAGCCGGAAACATGTTTATTCCAACGATATAATGTATCACTTTTATCGTCGGTTTTAGTGGCAGCCTCAAGTTCGCGGTATCGCGAAAAGTTAGGACGTATGCCGCAGAGGAAAATTTTTACATTTCCGCTTTTATATATTTTACTATACTTTGATATTGACAGATAAATAAGAAGAATTTTTATTTGATATTAATTTACTCAGTAATATCTCAGTAATATTAATAATCTTTGAAAGTATATAAGACTGGAAGTATAAAATAAGATTGGCATTTAAAATGAAATTGAAGAAACTCGCGAACAAAGAGAATTTCTTGGTTATTATTTATTCTCTAGCAGAGAGAGAGAGAGAGAGAGAGAGAGAGAGAGAGAGAGAGAGAGAGAGAGAGAATACGCGAACAATGGTTCTTTTGCGCGTTTGCTTTTCGTTTACGCGCTTTCAAGCGTTCCCTACATTTTTCAGCATTTTCGCGCCTCACAGGTGTGCATTAAACGCCATAGGGCTGCTCACGGCGAAATATTCGACGGGCGCAACTGCGTTTCGCTATGCAGCGGCTGACTATCGAACGAGTTTGCTACTGAAAGACCAACTTTACCCCGTCGCCGGACTATAAAGTGCCCTATCTACTGCGAGACTGTACTGCGAGATATAGATCCTTGCCCGAAATTCAAATTTCCGATGTTGCTGGTGCACCGGTGCCCGTAATCTCGATTAAAGAGCCAGGGTGTCTCAACCTCAATCTACCCTCCCGTTTTCATTCCGCTTTGAAGCGTATCACATATTTCACACCAAGTCCGAGTTGAATAATAAAGATTTGATGAAAAAGGGATTATTTTAGAAGAGATAATTGCGATTTACAATTTCAACCAACATATCTCACTTAGGTAACGGATTATATTACTTCGACATCTTCGACACCCCGTATAGCGAGCTGCAGATTTTCACGTGCAGTTTGGCCGGGTGAATATAACTAAGCTGTTTCCCATGACTGCGCGATTAAAGCAATTTCGACATGCTCAAGTTGTGATTCCGTTATGCGCGCGGCAAAATCACGCGGGTAATTCCGACAATGGCAGTCTAACGCGATAATTCAGCATCGAACATGTTCCGCAATAACTTTAATAAGTAAGTAAAATCGCCAAGATTGCGGACGGACTGCGTATTCGCTTTAGAGCTGATTTTTTTGCTCGAAGTACACACATATTATTAATTATATATATAGAATTTAATATTTTTTTGTTTAATTTGATTTAATTCTTCAAAGTATACGTACACAGTTTGTTTTAATAACATACATGTACTCATTAACTGGACACTTTTAGAATTCATTTAATTTTAGAAAAAAATATATACATATTTCTTTTCGCAAAAAAGCAGCTAGATAAACTTGATCGGAAAATTTATATCGTCCATTACAGGTCGCACTTTCGCCAAATTACCCTGCGTACGTGCCCCTGCGCGCTCTCACCGAGCTGGCCGGGTCATAAAGAGCAAACAACTTTTCTAATATACTCGATTGCCGGCCGACACGCCAAGCGTTATGTCGCGCATTACGAGCCGAGCCGACTGCAACGGTATCGCCTTAATGCCCGTGGTTGCCCCGACAAGCGTGCTCGAAATTCCGAAATTGAAACACCGCACAAGCGGCCCGCTCACCCGCCCCCCTCGGTACGATCCCACGCCGATAACGCGCACTATAAATCTCACCCCCGTACTACGTCGCCGCTCACCGAAAGTTTTACGATCGCGATAAACCGCTCGCACATCCCGCCCGCTCGATTCACACCGCGTGAATACGAAGAAAACCTGAAGAACGAAGCTGCGGAGGGCCGCGGACGAGTGCTAATCGTGGGCGACACGCTCGGGATAACTTCTGCCTCTGCTTTCCGTTTCCGTTTGTTCTTGCCTCGCAACGACTAACGACAACGGCTGGTGAAATTATTGTAACATTAATGTTTCAGTCTTTCTCAAATAATGGTATTTTTCAACTTCAGCATTACAGTTCTTCGTAATTCATTGTAATTGTATTCTCATTTTTAATGACTTTTAACGGCTAACGGTTTTCGTTTTCAATTGGCAATATCAAGTTATCGTAATATTCCTCCTTTCGCAGTCAATTTTAAATTTGTACAAGCTTTGCAAGATACTTTAATCACATTTAATTCCAACTTTCTCTTTGTTTCGGATCTATAACTTACGCGGCTCGAATTTAATTTAATTTAATATCAATTTATAAAACGTAATAAATAAATTTAATTGCTAAAGATGTAGATATTTTATATAAAGTTCCGCGTAAACTCAACAGTACAGAGTACGTTCTAACAATTCGTGTGAAAATAATTGTACTTAAACACTACATGTTTAGCGATTAAGTATTAACGCGGCGAAAGAGGGCGACTTACCGTACATCTGCTGAATCCCGTGACGATCATCCTCCGGCAGTTCGTAGTTGGCACTCAGCCCCTGATACCAGGGATACATGAGTGCGCCTTGGACCGAGCTGTGCGCCAGTCCCAGGGAATGGCCGAATTCATGAGCGGCCACCGCGAACAGACTGGTGCCTGAAAGAAACACAGAAAAATATTCAAGATCCCGGCACTTGGTTTTATTCGCGCGGTATACGCGGTATACGTCGCGTTTATGTCAACCGCAATACCCGCTGGTATGCAAGACAAGAGTCGCAATACCAATTCGCAAGAATCATGATTTCTTCATACCGTGCACCTCGGCGAGTATTTCGCGAAAGTAGAAACGCGACATGGCGAATGTTATTTATTTAAGCGAGATCGGTTAGTTTGTATGAAAAAAATTACAATGTTTATTATACATATATCAATGTAAATTATTTAATACATTAATCTCTTTTTCTCTCTTTGTTTAAAATGTAGGTATCAGAATATTTATCAGAAAATATTTATAAAATTAAAAATTAACTTGGAGCCAATGATTCCCTATGAGTATAAAATTAGTGCGATTGAAGTACATTTTTCTCATTCTTCAGCTTTTAAAGATTTAAGAACAAAACAGAGGTTTCTTGATAAAAATATATAAACTAATTATAATCCGATATCCTAGTTTTCTACTTCTAGAAAAAGATGCTGCCTATTTTTTCAAAAGATAAAAAATATTTAATAATATAGTTCTTTATATAATTATTCAAACAACAACATTCATTTAAAACTTAATATGAAAAAAAATTTAAAGAAAGTTGCGCATTTTTCTGTATTTTTCAAAGTTAACTTGGATAATGTCTTTTATGAATGTATTTTTTATAAAAATGCTCAAGATAGCTTTTTTTTCTTGATACTCTCATCTTAATTTTTGTAGTGTCTTCAAAGATATCGAGTCATAGTAGAAAAAAGCGTATCGAAACTTTTTCGCGTTCGCGTGCCGAGTTTTCCGGGCAATTGCATCGGGAATTGCTACCGCTGTTGCCACCGCCGCCGCCGCCGCCGTGGAATCTCCGCCTTCATTTCGTTTCGTTTCGTTTCGCTTCAATTCGATTCCGACCTGCATCGAGAAACTACTTTTCCAGATATGGGTTAGGATCGTAAAGCGATCGCCGATGGAGGGGTTGCTGTTGCCGGAAAAATTGATAGTATAGCGAATCGTTGCTTGCATTGCCGAGAAAAATCCGCGGTATCTGATACTGAAATTTCGCGAGAAATCTCCAGCCATACATTTTGCACAAAATTCAGTTGTAATAAAAAATCTGTAAGTGCTTATAAAATTGTTCAATTACAAAAAGAAAAATATACTTAATTATATACATAAAAGTATGTATATAAAATTCCTGTATATACATCCCATCAAAAGTTACATACTTATGTACTTAAAATTTAGCAAAAATTTTGAATTTATTAGAATTCAGTTTTACCCGTGCAAAATCTATACTTAATTGCAAAACAAATAAATCTAAGAGGAATAAAAGTTTACAACACTTTTCTTTCTAATTTTCCTGCAAAAAAATCTCAAGCATTTGTAAAAGGTCCAATAAAAGCTGTAATATTTCTTTCACTTAAGAGTAGTATGGACATAAAAGCAACCTTCATTCATTTAAGGGCGGTAGTATGAACATAAAGCCACGTAGGCGACATAAAGCGATAGTATAAAACGTATAAAATGGAGATAAAGGTGTTTGCGAATTATTAAGGATACGTATTTGCGATCTTTTGTTTTTCATCACGCGAGCCTCTAAACTGCGGAGCGATAAAATGGAATTACAATATCACTCGAAAATTGCGCGCATTTATCGTTTATCGTTTATCATCAATCCAGCTTACGCACGTTAGCGTAGAATCGTGTCAAGACTTCTCACTGAATGTCGAAATATTACTAGGCGACGAGTGTACGTTACAACGCAACGAGAAAACTTTCGTTATATTCCGAGAAGAGATATGGTCTTCTCTTCTTGGGTCACACCGTATACGACTCTCGCGAGTTAAACGAGCAGAGAGACGTGACTAAAGACGAGACAGCGGAACATCCGTGTCGCACCAACTTCAACATGCGCGAGAAAATTATTTAACGCTTTATACAATATAGCATTGTTAAAGTTAATTGATAAACGACCGCGAGTAAAAGCATTTACAAAAGGAACAGTAAGCATTGTTAACGTATTTTATGCATAAAAAAGAGATACGAGACAAAAGAGTCTTCATTTCTTATGTCACTTCTTTCATTAACACAAAATAAAATTTTTATTTTTTCACAAAAAGATTGTCACGATATTTAAAATGGGTATTTCGAAATACATTAATTTTTTTATTTGCCACACTCTAAGAAATAAGTGTTTGATTATAAGTTGTTTTTCCTTATAGACTACTTTTCATCATTTATAAGTAACTGATTAACAAATACCTGTTTGATATATGAAACACATATGATTTCCGAAGATGACTGATGTCTGAAAATCAGTCACTTTCTGTAGAAAAATGTTTAAAAATCAAACATGTCTTACTTTGGACTTTTTAGAGTGCGTTCTGATTGTGGATGCTCGGACTCTGACTGACGTGCAAATAGTCGTAAATCATTAACCGAAATAATCATCATAAGTGGTATCGTCCTGTACGTCGACGGTTAATAATTCTCGTTAGGCAAATGCAATTAATGACGAAACGGCCATCGCTTTAAATTAACTCCGTTCGAAGGAGAGATAGAGATAGATAGATAGATAGATAGATAGAGAGAGAGAGAGAGAGAGAGAGAGAGAGAGAGAGAGAGAACAATACAGAGAACAAATGTAAGCGATTTGCGAGCAACGTCCAACCGCAGTTATGTCAGTTATGAATTGCTAATGTCGCGTCGCTCATGTCACGTTTCCACTAGCGGGATTCTGTCGCACTGTCTTCGCAAATAGAGAGAAACTGAGACGCGGCGGTTTGCGCGATTCATGTTGCGGTAATAGAACGTCCCACGGGAGAGAGTTCGCTCTGCGGAGATCATTAACAGACCAAACGTGGTGCACTAATCGGTTCGATCTCGATCTTGATTTCATCTCCTCGTCATAATGTTTCTCGTCTCTCTCTCTCTCTCTCTCGCAAGCGGTCTCTTGGTGTTTCGATTTTAGTTCTAGTAATTACGGCGCCTGAGAGACGGGTGGATTTTACAGAATTTTTCGTAAATCCCGTGAATCTCGCGAATTCAGAATTTCTTGGGGACAAAAAAAGGAGAGCGGGAGAAGGAGAAGCGCAAAGAATGCACGCAAGAAGCGAAGATCGTGGGTAGCTTAATTTCTTTCGGCGAAACGCGCGCGTGCTTCGAGATTTTTATTCCTTTACTCCGAAATATCCGCTCCACGTGGCCGACGGGACTTTAATTCTTTTAGTCGCGGTACCGCAAAGAGCTCCTCTGGCTAGGCCAACGAGAAAACCAATTCCAGTAACTCACTCACACACTCTCTCTCTCTCTCTCTCTTTATCTATCTATCTATCTATCTACCCATCTATTTATCTATGTTACCAAAATCAAACTCGCCATTTATCAAGAATTTATATACGTACCAGAACTACCATCATTTTTAAACTTTTTCGCCTTTCAAAACAACTTATTATTTATCTCTTCAACTAAAATTTTACCTTTTTATTCTTCTGGATAATAATTCTTTAACATTTGACTTTTTAAATATCTTTGTAAATCGACGTCTACTTAAGAAGCATCAAGATAGATTGTAAAATTTAAATGTATATGTAAATTGTTATTGTCAAATATTTGTTTCACTTGTGTATATATATATATATATATATATATATTTATTTATAGAGATTAAAACAAGAAAGAACGTATTTTCTGTTAAACATTTTTATACATTCTCATATTCGGTTATAATAGCCAAGTCAAAACAACATCATAACATCTCGTTAATTGTAAGTCGGCCACTGAAATTAACTATTCGAATACGCATGCATTAGTTGATAATGGCAGAGAGAGAGCGAGAGAGAAAGAGGGACTTGTGGTGGCTTCGCAGTAACATACGGACATAATTATGCTAATGTGCACTATGAATGCGGCCGGCTGCGCCAGAGAACTAAGTCAGGGTGATATTAACGGCGCCAATCCGAATGTTCAGGGATCGGGTTAAAATAATAATCTACCAACATAATCGTACCGAAGCGAGCCCGACTTCTGATAGCGGGACAATAGTCCGATTAATTAATATGGCTAATTAATAGCCGAGACGTGACGGTGATTAAATCAACTTCATCCTGACGGGACGAGAAAATTAGACCGCGGCTTCGGTAAGTGCAAGGAGCCCGCGTTTGCAAGACGCAAAGGGGATTACAGGAGGGGTCGGACGCGCTGCTATCACCGCTGGCGATAAGGCCAACGATGTTGTTATTAAGAGTTTCGATTAAAGTTTCGCCGGGAGAAAATTCCCCGAGAAAATTCTCGTGGCCGACGAGAACACGTAAAATGAACTTTAACCGCGTTAAGCGCTTAACGCGCAAGTTAACGCGAGAGTTTCAAGTGTCCGGCCAAGGGATCTCTCCGTTAACGGGGAAAAAATTTGCGTTTAGATAAAGCTTTGAACTTTTCAATCAAAAATGTTTTTTCGGTTCTTCTTCAGCGTAGAGAAATGTGAAGAGAGACATGCGCTCGCAGTCATATCTTTATTCAATCGCCGCAATTTCCATTTCCGGAAGCCATTTCTGCTTTTTGCCACCGATCCTTCCGTAGTAAAAATTTTGTCGAAACTCTCTTCCGTGATTCTGTAAAATTTTATTTGCGAAAATCCTCGTTTATAATAAATTTTTAATTAAATTAACCGAAGAGTAAAACTCCAATTATTTGCAAATATACATTATTATCATTTTTAAAAATTCTTTAAAATTACATTTAAAAAAAAGAAATTATTTTTTTAAATTCAGTATCGTAGACAGTAAACTGACAATGAGACGTAAAATTATAAACTTGAAAGTTACGCATTTTTACAAATCACACTTTTGTAAATTGCGAAAGTCGAGAGGACTCTCAAGACTTCTCATTCTTGGTTGCAACTCGCGTTGCAGCAGTTTTATTGCAAAGCAGATTTGCTCGAGCAAATTAGTTCTTGTCGGGCGGGAAAAAGCTGCTACTTCGAATTGTATTCCTGCGATGTTCATTCTACATTGCTTGAAATCCCTAGGTGTGGTAGGTAGAGGCGCGCGAAGAAAATGCGAAAGCGTATTATGCGGAACGTTGCAACGATACAAAACGTAACCGGCAGAAACGAGATGATGGACTTTAGTTCCAGCGCTCGATTTGCACGGGGACGAGTTTATCGACTGAAATACTTGACGCCGTCTTCCCCGCTGCGATAAATTGTCAACCGCGTATACAAATTGTCTCTAATTATTCTCTGCTAATTACTCTTCCCGGTAATAAATCAACGGAATAAAACTTACTCAGCGGAAATGAGAAATAATTAAATGGTTGCGACCGAGAACAAAAGTTCTCATTTTAGCACGGAACACGAAATCGAGCTCTTTAAAGCCCTGTGTTAATTAATTAATATATATTATTCTATGCCTACAAATACGAGAAGAAAATTGCCGAATTGAAAAATTAACCAACGTTTGATAAAAGTCTCTCTCTCTCTATCTGCAAAGTATAATAATATAATTTTTCTGTAATATATCTATAATATATAAATAAAAATGGAGATATATAATAACCATGATGAGATACATAATAACCAAGTTAAAAAAAGTATGACTTTTAATAACATTATTAATATTTTAGTTTTAAATATACTTAACATATTATAGATTTATAAAATGTCACGTAATGTTATTCTTATTAAATACAATATAAATCATGAAAAGACACAGAAACGCTGAATTGTATATGAAAATTCGTGTGTATCAACAGAATATGCCATGAGGAAGCGAACGCAATAGGTTACAACGCGCGGTGACGAGTACACTGTCGGCAGCTTTAACTATTGCGCTATGGCACGTCACTTGGCTAACTATTGCAATTACGGGGTCGTAATCACGGGGTAATTCGCGACGCGAATTACGCAATTAAGCAATCTTGATGGAAGCACAAGGGACATGGTGGATGGATCCTCACGACTCGTGCCGAGAGAAATCGGCTCTCTCTCTCTCTCTCTCTCTCTCTCTCTCTCTCTCACTCTCTCTCTCTCTCTATATATATACATGACTTTCGTCAGCAGCATCGTCACGTTGCCTCGATTGTGCACTAATTAAATGCATGCGCGGTACCAATCCGTTAAGGAAACACCGTTAATCATTTCAACAGGTTGTCTGGGATTGCATTTTCTTGCTAACTTTCGTCAGGGATTGTCGCAAACTCATTTCAATTGACACATCGAAGCGCGGTCAAAGAAGATAATGAGCCGAAGCGTTCGATCCACTGAAGAAGAGAAAAGCGTGAAAAGAATCATAGATATTAAAAAAATCTTGTACCTTTGAACGTGTAATTATAACATTATTTATATTTATTGCAAAACATGCATATTATATATGTATAAAAATTCTTTAAAGATGAAACGACGGACTTCAATAATTTAAAAAATATTTCTTTACAACGTTATTTTGAAAAATTGATATTGAATTACTCAGTCAGCTGTAATAAAATGTTGCAATTAATTTTATATAAAGGATTTTTAATTTACATGGAAAGAGCCGAGTAAAAATAATTGAACAATTGTTCATTTAATTCTCAAATATATATTTTGTAATATGTTGTAAATTGAAAATCATTCAGAATTTAAAATTTCGTTGCGTTAAAAGGAAGGAAATAAAAAGCCAGAATTTGCCGATATGAAGCTACGCTTTAATAAATTATTATTGGTAAATGTATCATGCGCGTAACGTTATTTGAAAAGTTCGAGACAAAGTCGTCTCTACTGCATTAAAAGAAAGATAGAAAATAACATTGAAAGAGTCGATAGAGGAAGCTCGCAAACAATTTCTCGCCTACATATGCTGCTCGCGAATGCCTTTATGTGCTATCTGGCGTTTTATATCGATCCGGCGTTTTATAACGCCCCTGCCTCGATAGAATTGAAAGGACCGCTTTTCTCAAGCCATCCGGAACTTGGTTTTTCACAGGCGTGACCGCGCCTTGTATCGGATAACCGAGCTGGCGTGCCACCAAAATGTGAATGGCACGGATTGTGTGAAAGATACTAGGAGAGGAAACGCTCAAATGTCAAGTCCGAATATTCGTATAAATATATATTTGACCGAGCCGATTTTTTTGTTTGACGCAACGATCGAAGAGTTCTATTTTTTCCACAATTTAAACAAGAATAAAAAAGTCATCGTCACAAAAAATTGGACGAAATTTTATTAAAAGTAATTTTATTAGAACTCCCGTTTGTTCTCTCTCTCTCTCTCTCTCTCTCTCTCTCTCTCTCTCTCTCTCTCGCTTTCTTCTTTCCCTCGTCGCTTATAACTTCAATTAAGTCCCAGTCATTTGCGTGAGTGAACAATTTTGGAACAAACTCTCTCGCGATTACTGAACATTTCTGATCCCTTTACCTTCCTCGTTGCTCTCGTCCTCCAGCAACCATATCTCCTCCTCATCGAAGTGAGCGTCTCCACCGCGATCCTTGCCCGGGAAGAACGCGTGCGCCAGGATTTGACCCTTGCCATCGAACGGATATCCGTCTCCGTGATAACCCCTGAACAATACGCAGCAAATATTATCTGGCGTTCTCTGCCGAACAAAATCGTCAGTCGCCATCGTCGAAATTAACGTCCGTCGAACGTCTAGTCGCGATTTCACAGTTCTATGACGTTATTATTATATCACACATGTGACGCAAGTACGTTCGAACATCGACGTCGCGCAGTTGGAATTTTTAATAGTTTCAAACACTTGAAATACGAATACGCTTAGTCCTGATTTCTATTCACCATAAATTAAAACGCCGCTTGTGTTACTGTAATATGACTTTAACAATTATTATTAATTCATATTATTTTAATAATATAATTTTCATCCATTTTCAAAATTTCTGTTCAATAGGAAATTTTTGTTATGAAACACTATTCATGTATGAACGCGCGTGTTCTTGGCGTTAAAACAATTTCAGTCGCGGAATCGTCCCAAAATACACATACACGCCGGGATTAGTAGAGCTTATATTAATTGAGTTTCACGTTGAATTAAACTTACCGGTGGAAGTAGACCAGAATGTCGGCGCCGTCGCTGTTAATCTCCTGGAAGGTGAGCTTCGAATTCCTGGCCCAGAGATCGAGGGCCCTACTCAGCTCCAGCCGTACCCCATTCGTGTCCAGGCCGCTAGGCTGCTTGGATCTCAGGCTGCAAGTAAAACGAGGGGAATATTCCCGTGTGAGAGATCGATCGACCGATCCTGCGACGCGGAGGACAAACGCGACGACATAAACGGTAAATATTTACGCAGCGCGCTCGCCAAGACGATCCGCCGCGTCGCGCCGGCTCCGATAAACCCTGAATAAACTTCGCTGATCGATTGTGCCCATATGGCTCAAGTATTTGCCTATTACTGATTACCTGGGAACACGCGATCGCCACGTAAAAGCGACACCGATGCGTCGCGCTCTCGCAATATTTTAGGACTGCGTCAATGTTAAGTTTGGTCAATAATTGGAATAATATCGAATTAATTAAACAGTAATACGACTAGTCTATTTTTTAATAATAAAATAATTTAATCTGTAACGAAATTTAATCTTGTATGTGATAATCAATATGCATGAAACCAATATCAATACATATATATATATATATATATATATATA
>VBVQ01003474.1:0-17974 GCA_011636635.1 Tetramorium simillimum | reverse complement strand
GGGGGGGAGAGGAGGGAAGCACGAAAGTTCGTGCATTGCGCAACGCGCGGCGTTTTCTCGGTGCGCCGTCGCGGTCCCTCTGTACACCCCCTACCTCGCGACTTGTTACCCCTGCCACTACCATTGTACCACTTTTCCCCGTTCCTCCGAGCTTATCCGCTCCGAGCATCGCTCGGCGTCGCTGTACGCGTCATCGCCGATTAGAAATTTTCTATGACTACAGCTCGTCTCTAATTTCATGTAATTAGTGGCGAATCGAACCCACGGACGGAAGGAAGGGATATGAGAGCGCGATCATGCAAATCGAAATCCCCTCCCCCGCCTCCTCATATTATGGACCTCTTGAAATTTCTTTACGATTTTACGGAATCTTTCGCCCTCGATACTCGAAATAGTACTTAGTCGACAATTGTTGTCGCAGGTTGAGTCATGGCGCGTACTAAGCAGACGGCCCGTAAGTCAACGGGAGGTAAAGCTCCCCGCAAGCAGCTCGCGACAAAGGCGGCCAGGAAGAGCGCGCCGTCCACCGGTGGCGTGAAGAAGCCGCATCGTTACAGGTATTAAAAAAAAAAAAAACCGATTTGGATCTCCTGGACATTCTCGTTTCAACGACTATAACGATTTCTGCGATTTGCCCGCGACAGGCCCGGTACCGTGGCGCTTCGAGAAATTCGAAGATACCAAAAGTCGACCGAGTTGCTGATCAGGAAGTTGCCGTTCCAGCGGCTGGTTCGTGAAATCGCCCAGGATTTCAAGACCGACCTGCGCTTCCAAAGCGCCGCTATAGGCGCCCTCCAGGAAGCGTCTGAAGCGTATCTCGTCGGTCTCTTCGAGGACACCAATCTGTGCGCGATCCACGCGAAGCGCGTCACGATCATGCCTAAAGACATCCAGCTGGCTCGGCGAATCCGCGGCGAGCGTGCTTAAGAGACGCTATGTAACTCGCTTACATACCGTTCACTGCGATCATTATTATTATTATTTTTATTATTAATTATTATTATTATTATTAATTATCGTTCGCAATCGTCGTGGATGAAGCACTTTCATTCCAAGCTCTATATACTTTGTTTTATTCACATAGAGACACGCGCTGTAGCATTAATCACTCTCCAGTGATTATCCTCCCTCCTCCCTTCCCCATTTTCAAACGACATTCAATCCGGAATTTAATCGGACTTGGCGATCGTGCGAGTAGTAGAGGCACGTTTTATTTTTTTCCCCCCTCAATTTTCTCGATGTTTAACGTGGTTTTTCAGTTTTTACGTTCATATAAACCGGGTGGATATTCACAGATTTACGCAGAGTTTTGTTTAATACTAATTTTGATTAGAACGGGCGTTTGTTTTCTTTTCCTTCCATTATTTACCCTTTTGTCGTCATTAATGTTATAACAACGTCATTATATCGTTATCAGTACTCGGAAAAAAAAGTGTGCATTAGAGTAAGACACCCTCATAGTGACCCGATGTAGTGCTTAACGTATTAGATCTCTTATTGTACTCGAGTTACATGAATCATTTTCATCACCTAAGCATTGTGTAAAAATTTGTGTAAAAATAAACGCATTTCGTAAATAAATCGAAATTCGCACGATTTTTACTTGGCATTGTCTCAACTACTGCAGTCGAGCCGTCTGCGAAACGTATGTACATATGATTCAAATCAAACACATATGTACATTGTTAAATTAATAGGGATTTTATTGAGTCAAATTCACACATTTTCATAATAATACAATTCGAGATTATGATTTTCTATTCAGGATAAGTTTTTTCTTTCAATATTTTGCCGATGATTTTCTCGTAATGCAGTTTAAAGAACTAAACTTTAGATGTAAATTCGACAATTGAAATTGCATTTTGCTAGTCTTTCTTAACAAACACATATGTATATATGTTTGATTATTGGAATCAAACCAATCGTTTGTCACAACAAAGTAAATACTTTTCCAAGAAATTTTATTTTTACGGAATAAAAAAATAGAAGAATTATGTATGTAGAAATATGTTTAAAGCACTAAAAAGTACATATTTTTACAAAGTATACGCACTAATTATTATTATTATTGTATAGACAAATAGTAAATACAAATTATATACTACATCCTACGCGTTATAATTATTAAGTTCATAAATTATTTATTATTTGTGTAATTACCTACAAACGTCACAAATATTTCGCTTTTAATAAATAATGATTTTTCCATCACTGTTACTTATACTCGATACACACCAAGTGCTCGAGGCAATAATACAAGTCACAAATTTAATGAAGAAACATTTAGAGAATTCCAAAGAATCGTAAACTGTTATCGCAACCTCTTATTCTTTAATATCGTCTCTGATAAGAATGCAACATTTTATTGAGGCCATCTCAAGGCGATTTTGTAAAAGAGCACAAAGAGTATTTTTGTGTAACTTAATATCCTATTGCCTCAAACTCTTTTTTTGTACGCGTATATTTACAATTTCCTCTTTTTAAGAGACTTTTTTTATGTAATGTCGCTCAGTCTCGAAGAAGAAAACTACGAAACATCTCAATGGTGACTAACGCAAAGGAAAAAAAAAAAAAAAAAGAGTACCTGATTCAGATATATAAATATTTGGATATACAAGTAACGATACTTTGTTACTTTTATCTTGTTATTCTCTGCTATATTTACATGACAATTGATCACCGTTCGTTACACGGTTCGACGAATTGCTACGCGTGGCGCGATCATATATATTAGTTGCTTTCCATTTACACAGATACTCAGATAATACTCACTTGTGACGTCATGACTCAGTTAAATGCATCTGTTGAATATTCCTTTTTATTCTAACAAATGAGATTCAACTGAATTTTTACCTATAATCAAGCTCGAGACACTTAAACCTGTATTGTTAATGATAGCTTTGTCACTTTGAATAAGTCACGATGTCACAAATGAAAATTATCTGAGTAAATTATTTGATGTAAATAGGAAGTAACTTTATTTATTACATTAATGTAGCGTAATAGGCTTGAACATTAGCATAATAGAGAGGTCGTTTAAAGTCGTCAGTAACAATATATTTTCAGTTATTACAGCGAATTTATGCACAAGTTTCCTTTTTCTTATAATAAAATATAATACCCTTCGTTTATTGTGACAAAAATATTGAATGGAAACGTTGTATATCGGGCGTACGGTATATCGCACAGCGATATTACATTCCCCGTTAACGACGTTTGTTGGTATCGCTGAAGAAATATCGCAATAATTACAACCGTCATTCTTTTCGCACTTGAAACGATCAGATATTACAGCGATGATTCATCGATATGCCGTTATAATTATTCTACACGACGTTTTCCAGTAAGATATCGCAACAAATGTTGTCATTGTTGACGTAGGGTGGAATACCGCTACCGGAAAACTCGTACGTCCGAGGATAATACATGAAAATCTACTACCTTGTATCCCTGTATACTAGAAAATGATTCTTTACACCGAGGCACGACGGCGCCTTCGAAATCTTGCGTGAGCTTTCGGTGATTAACTTAACGAAACTTGAATCCACTTAAGAAAACTTCCGATTAACGCTAACGTCGGGATTGCAATATGACGTGTGGACATATGATCGCTGCAACATTATATCCTTTCCATTATATTCGCTTACAATCGAATGTGGTTGTTGTTTCCTGTGGCTGGGCTTCGGACCTGTCGTCTAGCTCTAATTCAACAGACGCAACAATATCTTTTGTTATAGCTTGCGTTTACCTATACCTAATGTTTAAAAAAAAAAGGGAATATTTCGAATGAGTATTATTTGACAATCAACATTTAGGGAGCCGTGCATAGATTCACCTGAATGCACATAATCGGAAATGTCTTAAAATCAATTTCATGTATATTTAGAGAAAACGCGATATTAACAATGACATCTTTGTCATACTGTGCGTAAAGATGTAATAGAGGTAACGGTAGCTATTCATGCAAGGAGGATTTCATAAATGTAGCATTTCGTATTTTGTGCGATATTTTCTCTGTCAATACTTCTCTATAGATTGAACCACAACGAATCTTTCGTCAGCAGGCTATTATAGACTCAATACGGCAGTAAGTAGAGTAAAAAAAAGCATTCTTTCTAATATGAATGCTGGTTCAAAGTTGGCTAACAACGCATCATTGTATTTTTATTTTACAGAACCGGACAAATTCTTAATATTCTCGCTTAATATAGTGCTTAGCGTCTATATACATTATGTACACGCATACATTATCGCTAAATTTAAGAACGCGTAGCCAATTACCACAGTTTGTCACAATTTTAAAATATTTTGCACTTGGCTGAATCTTTTTCACACGCGCGCGAGATTTTAGCTATTGCGTTAATTATGGAAATGGTGTATTTTGTGTATGAAATTTAGGTGTAGCTATTTCATGTTCAAATTTACCAAAGTATGTACAAATTCAAACATTGAGGGAAACATGTTATCTATTGCACTTTGCATTAAAATCTTTCACGTACATGCAACACAAGTGTAAGGGAAATTATTGTACATATTTACCTCGAGAAACATAAGTACGTACACAAATAAATTTTTTATTTCGAAAAGATTATTATCGATTAAATTCGATATCGAAATTTAAATTAAAATTTAGATATTACTTGTAACTTCCAAAAATAATGACATGTTTATTTTTTAACATGCTCAAACATGGCACATGTTTAGCAAATAGATAAATGACCAAACACTATATCATTGTCATTAATTGTCATTACTTGTACACTTAATTTCAATAGTGCTCTAAGAAGCATAAGCAGACAAGCTATAAACTTCCTATATATATAAAATATAGAGGCAACATTTTATAAATAATCATAACTGAGCAAATTAAAATAAATGTAACAAGACATAAAGGAATTTTTAATTGTAAATTTAATTAAAAATAGAGAATCTTTCCTATATATAATAAAGGCAGTTATCTATCAAGTAGGAGAGCCATCTATTTTTATCAAACATTTCAATATTCTAGGAAGATCAGTACTACGTAATATTGCGTAAAAAGCCTTAAATAAATATATATATATATATATTGCAGGTCTCGGCGCTGACCGTAACAAGCATAGTCGATAAAAACACAACCAACACGTTACAACTAACAATAAGTACGATCAAGTCAATGAGTATCGTGTACCGTGTGATCTCATGCGATTTTGTCCGGAATTTCGGAGAATTATTGTAGAACGTGCTTTCGAGATTAATTGTTAACAGCAAGATAAAAAAAAAGTGTAAGATGGATACATCATGATATTTACTTATGAGTACAGTGCACGATGGAACAACATAATTTAACACGATTAAAACATGACTGTTGTGTTACCTGTAGAGATCGCGAACTTGATCTTCTCGAAACGCGTTTCGGCACGTGTTGAGCTTATTCTCCAACGCCTGTAGAGAAGAATAATTGTGATTAGAAACATGTTATTTTTCGATGATACCTTCAGACCGGCGATAGATAGTATGTGAAATGTTATATTGACAAAGATTGCAACAAATGTTGTGTTAATAAGATTGTATAACGAGGTTGTTAGATTGACAGGAATATTAAGAGTACGTAGAGTCACTGTTTCAATTGATATTTAAATATAGGCATGGAATATATTCGGCAATGCATAAACCAGGATAATGAACGTAAAGATGATCAAAAGCGTTTGTAATAACGAAAAAAATAAAATATCGAGACCTGCTCTTTAAGGAGGTGCAAAATAATTTAATGATGAAAAATCACGATGAAGATCTGCACGCGGTCGGTCTAGGTTGTTGCCTTATACACTGAGTAGACGCGTGAGTCTGGGCCGCCGATGGGCCAGTAGACGAGGTGGTATTCGATATTTGTCCACTCGGACAAGTGCATTTTATTCTCCTACAGCCCATACAGACCCACCTGTCAAGCTACCAAAATGCCAGCTACATCACACTACTTCCCAATTACCACTTGGTGCTAATCAAGTCCGACTTATTTACAACGCATAGAAAATATTTACGTTTGTTGTATATTCTGTATAATGTATATATACACACACATAATTGTTTTATCATTTTAATTGTGTCACAATCAATATCGTTAAACAACTGTTTGATTATAAAAACTGAATCCATGTCAACACAGATAATTGCTTCGTACCATCAAATTCATATACTGCAACTATTAACGTTATGCATAAAGATACAGAAAAACATACAAGCCATGCTTTAAGCTTAGAAAACTATGAGGGTAGGAAAGAAAGTACTATTAAAGTGTTGCATGTGCTTACCCCGACTTTTCGCATAAGGTCACCAATCATATTCATTGCCAATATTCTAGTGCAGGGTGGCAATGGTTGGCTCACATTGTTATTGTTGTTCCCAATAACACCCCCTACCATCCCGTGTCCAACTAACGAAAAACACAAGAATAAAAATTAATGACTTGTAATTATTATTTGTAGTCAAATAAAATTATAGTTGTAAAAGTTTAATAAGTCTATCATAAGATTTATACAATTTTAACATCGTAGCAAGAGAATATTTGGAGAAGCCGAAACAAAAAAAAAAAAGAAAATATTGTCAAAAATATTTATTTAGTTACATTAATGCATGCTGCACATCGTTCAGATTTCTTCTTAATTTTTTACAAGTTTTTAAATAATAAAATATTCCAAGAATGAATATTATAGAAATAATGAATATTCCAAGAAATAGCAAAGTAAAATACGAAAGAGAAATTAGTCTATAAATTATTACTAGTTGTTTTTCGTTCCATGCAGTACACGTTTAACATATTTTTATCTTTTTAAGCATTCTTTTTAACGTCTGCATGATTTGTTATATTTATCAATTTTGATTGCCTTCTAAACGTAAAATGGAAAACACGTTTTGCGTTAACAAGAGTTTTGTATAACCTACTTTTTATCGGTGAAGTCGACGTATTATTCTGAGGTAAAGTTTGTGGAACTATTTGGCTAGCAGGTGAATTTGACTCCAATTCGGCCTGTAGCTTATTACTGTCGACGATGCTACGAACTCTTTCAGCAGTCTTGTTGTTATCGGCGTGATGTCTCTCGTGTACTTGTATCTCCTGCTTCAAGTCTAAAATATCACAGAATATTAGTTATGTTAAATTGGGAAAAAAAAATTTATCACTTACCTCTAACTTCGTCCATTAATCTTTGCACTATCACTTTCAGGCTTTCTTTCTCATCAAGTTCCGATTCGAGCAAGGCATTCTTTTCTATAGCTAAATTAAACTTAGCTTCTATTTCCTCTTCCGTGACCCTATTTATCCTACAAGAGAAATATCGCTTTTATTAACTATCTCAAATTATCAACAATTAATTTAATATGAAAGTATGAATTACCTATGTGCTCTTTCCAAGTCGTCATTTTTTTGTTCAAGTTCTCGGATATACTTTAGTAGATGCTCATGTTGTTGCTGTAAATCCTGTGCCTTTCCCTGGAACATGGCGCAATCTGCAGACTGCTGATCTAGTCGCGTTCTCAACTGTTCGACCTCTGTAGCAAGTCTCGTATTTCTCTGTCTCAATTCCCTATTTGTCTTTTCCGCCTGCTCCAAGGAAGTTTCCAGCTCCTTTTCCAGCATTTGTGAATTCTCTTGGAATTCTTCCAGTTCCCGTTCGACATCGTCTTTTCTGTGATATTAAAAAATGGTATTTTTTTCAATTCTTACTTTGAAATCACTCAAGCAAGTTTTATGTTCACTATGTGCATAGAATAATGTAATGAAAATTTACATTCCTGTCACATGGAAAGGAATAACATTCTTAGAATAGAGCGGCATTGTAGGCCTGCAGGATAGCAACCTTTTTCATTCGATTTTGTTAAATTGCTTAAAAATCAAACAATAATATATCTACATCTTGATAATTAACATCGCTTTGATCCCAGAAGATTACATTTTGTTACTGAAGCTTAATAGAAGAATAATCTACCTTTGAAGCAGTTGGTTTGCGAGATCCATCCAATACTGAATCTCGTCGTCCTTGGACAGAAATTCTGGCGGTTCTATATCCATCATTGCTCTCTGGTGGATGGTCCTCAAAGGACTAGGTGTAATCCCTGTTCTCCGAGCTTCCAATGTCTCCAAAATGTTACAGATACAATCGTTCTTTCACGTACTGCACGCTGACATCCTGCAAGGAGGCAGGCGTGATATCATCTCGTTTAAGTGACGACGTTTTCATGTTTAACATTACAATTCGAGCCGTTAGTCTCGAGCATGTCGAAGGCGCATCCTACTACGGAATTTCACTCGCGGTAGAGTTTTCAGAGTCGAGGGTATCGGCAGACAGATCGAGGATGCCTCTCGAATGCGCTCTCGACGTCCCGTGGACGAACGGATCTTGGGCAATCACTCCGCGGGCGAGACGTAGTCGCGTGTAACGCTAATGTCATTACCGTGTTATTATGAGTCACCCTGGCTGGCGAGGAGGCGCAGGCAGGCGCGTAGAGAGATCGGTGGTGCACCCGACCAGTGGTGAAAGAGAGTGAGAGGGAGCAGGACAGAGACGGGGGGGGGGACCTTTCAACGGATGTCGTCGATTCGTATCTCGTGTCGGGCTCGGACACGCGCACTCACTCGCGTCGTGCTCGCGGTGCTCGCCGATCGCGGCCAATCGCGGCGATGACGGACTTTCACATTTGATCGCGGGCACCGATGCCGAGCGCTCGGTCGCTGGCGGGCTCAAAGATCGCGCAAGATGGTGGACGGCTAGGTTAAAGAAAGAGAGAGAGAGAAAGAGAGCTTGACACACGAATCTCCAGCCTCGAGTCCTCCGAGGGCAGCAGAGGGCAGATGGGGCAGATTCGAGAAAACGGAGTAGTCGGAAAGTTTAAAGCGCGACAAACAGGCGGCCCGTGACTACGCGGATAAGCTAGACGGGCAGGCGCCGTCCCGATCGACGATGGGGACGGTGGTTAGCGCGTGCGGACTAGGGAATTTCCGACAGCCAATGAGCCTGAGGGCATGTCCTGACCGATAAAGGTCTAGTTTACACCGAATGTGTTTAGATAGAAGACACTTTCTAGTTTGTATTTTTGTTATCAATCTTTTATTTTTAGCTTTTGTTTAAGAAATATTGTTAAAAAACAAACTGGTGTGTCGGTATTGGTGACTTTCCTCTATTTTACGATTAGAAAACATTTGGTTGACATTTTTCCTCGTGTAAAGAATGGCATCTTCGTAGTTACATCGTTCTTGTATTCATAGATCTTAAAAGGCTGAAATCAAAGAAAATAAAATTTATTGTTATTATTTTATTATAAGATAGAATTGATTCAAAATTAAAAAGAAAAGACGCGAAAAATGAAAAAATATATAATATAATAAACATTCAAAATATTCATAAAGAACGATAATTTATTCTATTTATTATTGAAACAAATTCCATTAGAATTCAAGCATTTAGAGGGAATAAATATTTCTATAGAATAATATAGGGTGAAGGCACGCAATATGGAACACCTGATTTTAAAAGATTGTTTGTTAAAAATGGAGGAATAGGTTTTTAAGAATAAAATAAAAGAATAAAATCAAATTACGACAAAATTACTTAAGATTCATATGGGATATCGATCATTTATCAATGTTTAAAAACATTCAAGTTATGCTAAAAAAAGCAAAAAGTAGCAATATCGACCATATGAAAAAATGGTATCTAATATGGAACACCTAAGGAATTTGTTTAAAGTACGAAAAAACTTTATTTGTATATTAAATGTAATAATGTAATGTAATGTAAAACAAATGTAATGTAATAATGTTCTAACACTCGTAGATGTCATAAATTAATACAAATATTGATAAAAATTGCGGTTAAAAATCGGCAAATGTTTTTTCATTCAAAAATTCATTTTACAAAAGAATTTATATAATTTTGTTAGTTAATTCATATATCGTTTTAATTCAGACATTTTAATAAAAATTTTACCTTTTTTATTACTTACAATGACGTATCAAGTATTTCGTCTTTATGACATGCTCGTTTGTACCATTTGCTTTATTTGATCGCTAATCTTCTTGAATGAGTCATCTTTATACTCAGGCTTTTCGATTATCTTGATAATGGGAATTAGATTATTCCAAGTCTCTGACGCTTTAGTGGTTTGAGCTTCAATAGAGGCAATAATTCCCAGAGCCAAAATCACTCCAAGTACAAATACAAGTGACTTCATGTTTACGATTGTTAACGTAACAAAATCGCAAGTAAAAGGTATTACTAGACGCAGATCGCAGATGCTCGATCAAAGCTACGAATGCAGCTACAACTGTGGATTGAAGAAACGGCGTGGAGTATAATTTTATAATATACCACAAAATGTGGATCATCGATTAAACTTATCAGACTGACAACCAATAACACGACGCATTTCAATATCAAAAGTAGTGATTGGTCCGATTGAAAGATGAAATGTACAGAAACAAGATAAAGATAGAGCAAGAATATGCGCAGATGGAACTCTCGGAATCCATTTAGATAAGAGTAAACCTCGAAGCATTTTTGTGATAATATATATAGTATTGAAGTTGAACGATATTTTCTTGAAACGTTTTAAAGTTTTTTCTCCTTTTTTCATTTTCTTTCTATTCTATCTTTTATTATATCTATAAATTATATGTATAATAATTGTGTCGCCGTATGTAAATATAAACTACTATGTAAAATAATTATTATTATGTAATTAATTGCTTCAATCATATATACAATTTATGTATAAATACATTAATATTTGTTTATATGTGATTCGATTATCCGATTATTAAATAAAAAGTGTTAATCCCTAGTAGTACATACATGATGGAGTATATATATATATATATATATATACTGATGGAGTATATATATAAAACGTATACGTTTTATATACATTTCCTAAACGTATTTCAAATATTAGAAACGTTTAGGAAACGTATATAAAATGTATATATTCCATCATGTGCTACTAGGGAAGTAAGCGATAAGTATTGCGATAAAAAATTAGAACACATAATCGAATCTAATCATTATATACATATAATGATTAGATACTATTATGTGTTTTAATTTTTTATCGTTTTATTTTTATTTTATTTTGTCATATTTATTTATTTTTTTTTTATTTTATTTTATTATATATAATAATTAGATTGCTATTATTTGTTTTAATTACTTATCGCCATCCTTATTGCTTACTTCGCTATCCAATCAGCAGACAATGTTTTTTAAATGTTTCTTTAAATTATTATTTGAAATAAATATTTCTTTAAATTATTATTTGAAATAAATAATGTAAAATAATGTTTAATAAATATTTAATAAATATTATTTGCATAATAAATAGTAATAAATGTAAAAATAATTAAAAATAAATATTTGAGAAACATTTAAAAAACATTGTCTGCTGATTAGGTAAGGCGTCTAATTTATACAGAAATAGATGCTCTTGATTTAAATATATGTATAATGTATGAATTATTTGTATTAAAAGAAATTTTTTAATATAGATTTCTTAAATATTAAAAAAAATATTTTCGCATGATGAGCTGGCTGAGCACAATATGTTGGTATGTTTGATTATCGGGGTAAATAAAGATAAATTGATAACTGCAAAATCCAAATTTACCCTGCTAACCAAATGTCAGCAGTCTGCTAGCAAGCTGTTAACAAACTCGAGCAGGAGCTGACGGCAATATTAAACAAAGCCTGCAATATCAGTTATCGCCCGATAGGCGAATAATGAAATAGGCCAAACACAAATCTAAATGATCGAATATGCAAAAATGAATAATGAGTAAAACAAACGCGGTAGATTGCGTCAGCAATCTTCAAAAAATTTTTTCCTTGGGACGAAACACGTCCGGACACGTTCGCCACTAGTTTGCGACTCCCTGTGTATTTACAACGCGTTGTGCTTACTGAGCGTATTTGAAATCTGCTCAGAAAAATGCCGTCCGCTCACCGAACATGTTGAGAATCCGCTCACTGATCAAGTGCGTTCAGCAAACGTTCTTCCAATAGTTGCACAGCTGTTGTGTTTGTTGAACGCACCTATTCTCCTCTTTTTTATGTATTCTCGATTTAAGATTAGTGACGGTTTTGATTTCATTCTTGTTGTAATAATATTTAATATAAAGAAAAATAAATAAATGAGAGAGACAAGTTTACAATGACAATTTCTATTTGCTCGTTAGTGAATTTATGATAAAATCACTGCATATCTTTTCACGAACATCAAAGAAATATTCTGCAAAGGTTAGAATAGCTATTAACCGCACATGAGTGTAGGCTTGTGTATATTTAAAGTACAACAATTATTAAACAATAATTACAAAATATATGAATAAGTTGATGTAATAAATACATGTGCAAGTATAATTGAAATTTAATAAACACGTGTTTCATAAATCGTTTTAATAAAAATATGAAAATTTGCAATAATACAGAAAAGTG
Organism: Tetramorium simillimum; assembly: GCA_011636635.1. Classification (NCBI taxonomy): domain Eukaryota; kingdom Metazoa; phylum Arthropoda; class Insecta; order Hymenoptera; family Formicidae; genus Tetramorium; species Tetramorium simillimum. The sequence continues at coordinate 5,513 of VBVQ01003474.1, read as the reverse complement.
AAAATGATTTAGTTGTAGACCATATGATTAAATTTGTGATTAAAATTAATGTAGGATTAAGTTACAATATATAATGTAAATAGTAATATATTATAAGGTGTAAAATTAAAAATTGCAAGATGCTAACAACGTATTAGTAGCACGTATTTAATGTTTGTGTTCAAAAGTGTTCAATTAAACTTTTTCTTTGTTACAGCTGATCTTATCTCATTTCGACAGAATGTTCTTTTTCGTGCAATGTGGCAAACGATCGTGCAATGTGGCAGAAATTGTATAATGTTCTAACGTTACCAATGGAGACTAAAGTGACGAGTAAAACCAGTAGCTTGAAAGCTCTCTTGCTACGAGCTTGGCGAGAGCGCTGGACCGATTTGCAATGGGGTATTAATATCAAAACGGTAAGCATTCATGTTTCATCGACATGCTTTCCATTTTTGTGCCTCAACTTTTAAATGTTTTCTAAAATTGAGACAAATTTTCAGATTTTGCCAAGAGGAGTAAGTGGCGACGTATATAACTTAGCAGATTGTATATTGCAACAAGCGCTAGTGGGACCAGGACCCAATCAGTTAGTGCTGTCGTATCTGAAGCACTCGTTAAGCTCTCAGGTCTATTATATATACATATTTCTGGGATTATCTTAATTATTTTTTTACATATGTATAGTCATATATAAATGATTTACATTTCAAATTGTTTTATAGCTCGTGTCATATGCTGCAGTATTGCAACGAATAAGTAAATACGATGCGTTTCACAAGCCCCATTGTATCGTGAGCCTGCTGGAATTCCTCGAGTCCATACAAGTTGGCATCACGTGCCGCGGTAAACCGGAGGAGGATCTCTTAGCTGTGGCAGTCCTATCGATTGTACACTGGCTCCTGCAGTGTTACCTGCACACCTTGACAAAGGCGCCGCAGAGTAATCCTCTCACTCCGCATCCGAGCGAGCTGATAGATAAACCTGCCAGTATCTTGCAGCAGATGCTAAATTCGGATTTTCTGTGCGCGATGATGTATCTGGCGAAATACGATGATAAAGGTGCGCTGTGACCGATGAAAGATTATTCAAGGTCTCGCACTCGCTTATACATTTGCCCTTATTCTTTTAGATTTATACATAGAAGTTATGAAAAAGTGCCAGGAGATCGAAGCATTACTGAAGACCAGCACTCAAAAGTCCGCGGTACCGATAGAGGATTCGTTGAAAAAATTGTGCAATCTGGAGATCGAGAGTCTTTGCCCTGAGAAAACTAAAATGGAGTCCATTACCCATTGCCTGCAGCCACTTTTTGCCGTTCAAGTATTGTTAAATCCTAGTACCGAGACAACCGTGTTCGTCAATCAGCTACTGATGGTACAGAGATTAAAGAGCTATACGAACGCGCGACTTTACTGCGAGATTATTCGCGCCTGTCTGATGTGCCTGCACAACGTGACGGGAACGTTCAAGGAATCGCAGTGGGGAGCCTTCACATTTTTAAAGGTGCCTCACATACTGAAGGAATTACACGTGGCTAATCTGAATGGTTGGTAAAACCGTTTCAAGTTTTCCGGATGGTGGGGTAAGGGAGAAGATGACATTTTGTTTCACATTTGTATATCTTCGTAGGTGACGAAAAGTTTGAGTACTCGCAAGATATTCTGGATGCATTCGAGTTGCTGCTCCAGTTCACGCCTCTACTCGACATAATGGATACATCATGCTCGTGCAATTATGTAGAATGTTTATTGACTGAGTTGCAGAAAGTAAATCTCGTGACGGAAAAGCAAGCGAAGCAAATAAGCTCTAGGAGGTATATATGTGAAAACTATAACAAAAGTTGGATAACAAAATTGAACTTGATTATAATTATGACGCGATTGTGCAGGGAAGGAACAACTACGACGTCGTCAATTCCAAAGGTAATTGTACGCGCGGGGCAGACACTAAACGGGATCTTGAGGACGTTGAATGCCGATTATGCAAAGATCCAGGAGGGCTTATTGAGCGTGCTGTATCAAGTCCTAACAGGGAAAAGTTTCGACTTGATGCTGGCCGTGGCAACCATGGAGGGAGAACTCAAAACCTTTGTCACGAAACTCATCAAGTTTAACGAATGTAGTAAACAAATCAATGAGCCCGTACCTGATAAGACTGCAGCGACAAGAGCAATGTTGTTCGATGTATCGTTTCTTATGTTGTGCTCTATAGTGCAAACGTATGGCTCTGATGTAAGTTTGGTGTTGATACGTTTTGAATTTTATACACAAAGAGAAACTTTGTAACTTTGTGTATTGATTACGTTGTGTTTTGGTTCTGTATTTAAAAAAAATGGCTTTTAGGTTGTTTTGGAAGAAGGTGGAGATTCGTTCTTTGAGCAGTGGGTACGCGAATGCATGCTAGAAAGGAACAAACTAAAATCGCCACAGAGGATGCTGCAGAATGTCGATCCGGCGAGAGTGGACGCTCTCCTGGCGCAGATTAACTCGCCAGATCCCGATTTCAAATCGAGCAACTTGAAATGGCACGTCGCGTGTCAGTCGGCGATGGGCGCGGTGAAGGAGTTGCTCTGCGCGTGGGAAAGTGGGGTGCTAGGTGCCGGTGACGTCAAGAGAGCCCTGGATGGTCTGCGAGCAACGGCATGCTGCTTGCCGGTTTGTGCTGCCGCTTGGCTGTGTGCCTACATGAGCATCACGCATCAGGATGCTCTGCTGAAACCCATGAACATGGTTCAACACTTCTTAACACCGTTATCGGGTGACGAGATGCAGGACAATCTTAAAGACAGGTAAAAAAATGAAATACATACGTTTGTGTATGATCAATTATAGAACATTGTTAAATAATTTGTATTTTTTCTCGGATAAAAATATATAATTATTCATCTTTAGTATAATTTTATTTGGATGTTGTATACGATGTAAATTTATCTATCTCCTTTCCAGATCTAGCTTGATGTTTCAAATTATTCGGAAAATGCAATATGATGTGCATCCACCTACTCAGTCGAAAACAAAGGTGCTTTCGATGTCTCACAGGTATTACGGTATCTTTCAAAAATGAATTGTGATCGTTTTTTCGAGATTGTCATTTTCATGGCGTTTTTGCACTTGCAGTATTATATCGCGGCAACCGATATTGGAACAGTTGGAATCTGTTTGGCAAAACATAAATCAACGTGGATGGATAAACATACAAGGCACGCAGTCGTTGGAATCTCTTCTAAATACCGGCGGTTCCTTATGGTTCGTCACAAATATAGTCAAAGAAGTGCTCAAGTATCGCTATCAAGAAGAACTGGATCAAGCTGTGGATCTAGCCTTCGCAATCTTCCATCTCGACATAGAGAATTGCACTCTGGACCTTATAAATAACATAATACCGCAATACCTACACAACTCGTTACAGTAAGTCCATCGCATCTTGATCGAATTTTTTAATTTGTCCGCAAAACATTTGTTACATATAAATTCCGTTTCATATAGGAGTGACGAGCTTGTGGAACCGCAGTCGTCTATTCTGGCGAAATTGTGCGTGTACTGTATATTCTCCACTTTGGAGTACAACAATTCGAATCCGTTTCGGGGAAACAGCCGTAAACGCGTACGACGTGATTTGGATGCGGATGATCTGGATGCGCTTGGCGTATCCAATAAGCTTTTACGACTAAATGAAACAGGCGAGAATGTACCCATGTTCAGCTCGCAGAGCCCGCAGGGGCAGGGTTCGAGTAACGGACAAAAGTCGGTTGTCATTCTCAGGGATCCACTTATGACGGCGTTGAGCAATCTGTTCACCATATTCGCCTTTTTAGCCGGTAAAGACGGCGAGGTGTCCCAACAAACTCATTTCATACTCCAGTTTTTGCGACTCATGGTACAGTGTGGAAAAGACAGGACTCGCATCGTGCTGCAAGGAATGCCGCAAACGCTCGTACGTTTTGGTATTTGTATAGCATGTACCATGCAATAGCAATTTTATTTTCACTTTTCAATATCGAGAAGTAAATCGTCCGTTAAGATCAATTATACGAGTAATCTTTCTAAAAAATTCTCTTCTATTCTCATATTTCGCGATTAATTGGGGATAAATTGTTGGTGATAACATTTGTATATCTGCTTTCAGGTACCTTGTCTTCTCAAAGCATTACCTGAATTGTTCACGACTGATATTCTGTTGAGACTGTATGACATACAAACTACGAGCGGGCACAAGGCCACCGCGCGGGATCTATGCATGTTGCGGAACATTAATCTGAAGCCCACAAAATAAAAACAATTATCGTAAAACAGAGAATGCTTCTTTTCATGGATGCATTATATTGAGTACATCATTTTATATATATATATATATATATATATATATATATATATAATGTACAAATATTACTCTCTAAATTCTTATGACACTTGTACTGCTATATTAGCAGGGCAACTGACAATAGAAATGTACTTGTACAGTAAGCGTCTTAAATGTTTTAAGACTCCTGGATATTCACTACAGTCATATTGAAATCAACGTTAGAGATGAAAAGAGACACGCTGAGAATTCTTGCGTATCATTTTCAACGAAGTTATTTCTATGAGACAACACTTCAGATCGTTTTAGCAGAATTGTAAAATTGTCCAAAAATATGCTTTTCTCTTGATAGTTAATATCACGTTTAATATCACATTATTAGTAATATTTTTTATTTAATTGTACCACTTATGTAATACTTTGTCAGTGGACGGACTACAAAAAAATTGCTATATGAACCCATGGGACAATTTTTTGCGCCATGATTTACATGTTGATTGTATATAAGCGGAAATAAATAATTCTATTTTTTTTTATATTTATATCTATTATATCTATTCCATTTATATCTATTATAAATAAAAAATTATTCAGTTAATCACATATATGTTAAATTGATCTTATAAAAACAAAGAGAATATCATGTTTGAGGCATACCACCGTCACAGTCGTATATATAGCATTTGTTAAAAATTACCTCTTCGATATAGGGTATATTTCTTTATTCGAAAGAAAGAGAATGAATATTTAAATATATAATCCAATTACTTTGAAAGTATTTTTAGAAGATCTGCATCCAATATATTTACATTTCAAAAGCATTTGAAGAAATATAAATTTATAATTTATAAGATTTATCTTAAATATAAAATTGTCTAAAATGGATCAATTACGAATTTATTTTCTCCCCGTGGACTCATTATTTATGGCGCTTAGTTATCAAAGTACATATAAAATATTTGTCAAACGTGCTAAAAAATCATAGAATGGAATAGTAAGTAAGCAGAATACCTAAATATGATCACTTAAAAATATAATGCGATAATGGAGTCTAAAAAATTATTTAAATTGTATTTTTATAAATAAAGATTATTTGTGCGATCTTTAAAAGTACATATTATTTTAGACATGAGCTTCAATCTGATTGAATTTATATAAAATGAAAGAAAATTTTTTTATATTTATACGTAAATAAACGTGTGTGTATATATATACTGTCTCTTATACACATC
>VBVQ01003473.1:0-18568 GCA_011636635.1 Tetramorium simillimum | reverse complement strand
TTCTTTGAGAGATCGTAGCTCAATCGGGATATTTGCGCTCGGCCGGCCGTACAGCGCGCGAAGACATATTATTATTAATATTATATTATATATTATATATTATATATTATATGATTATTATTATTATTATTAATTTTTATTAATTATTATTAATAATTATTATCGCATTCATCGTCGTCGTCATCTTCATCTTAACCCTTAACAACACACGGATTAGCGTCACTCACAGTACGTTAAGTAATTGTTAAAGCGCGAAATCTTTATTAATATTACGTTAGGTGGACTGTTAAATATCGCGCCCCCCTCTCCGCGTTCAAGAGGGCACCTTTCAGGACGAATCGCGCGTTCGCGGAGTGATCTAGAAACATCGAGCAGACCATGAGATCGGGACAATCTCGCAAGACGTGCAACCAGCGACTCTATCATTCTTATATCCGTGTAATCGCTGCAAGGAAGCTTCTATTTATCGATAAATGCGTAATAATTATAACGCTGCGATTATGTCGCATTATTCGACACACACACACACATACACACACACACTCGATTATTCTTACCGTGTACGACTGAGAAAATTGACGATGCAACACGTTACGTACATTTGAGTGTATAAATTTTATCGTTAAGACGTCGTAATAAAGGTATCTAACAAAACCTTATATCAACCTATTGATTCATCTTCATCCGCGTACGTGTGTTACATACATGCGTCGCTTCTCTCTTTCTCTCGTGGAACACGCATTCGCGGTTGTTCGCGCCGATGTAAACAGCAGGAATCTCTCGTATGAAAATTGTGATCGACAACGCGCGCGATTTATATATGCGCGCTGCAAAACTCGACTGTCATTCTTGTCCTCAGGAGAACTCCTTTTTTTTTTATTTATTAAACTCGCGCATGTACGTCCCGTGGATGTAACGTGATGAAAAACGACGCGGGAACTTGAATGTTTGGGAAAACGAGAAAAGAGACGCGCGAAAGAGAAGAAAAAAATATGTAACGTCGCTTTTGCGTGGCTACTAATCGCATCTTTCGAACGCTCTCGTGAGAGCCTGAAAAATTAAATTCTAGATTCAGTTTCTCGCTACTCGGGTAAACGATAGCGCGGGATTCCTGATAGCGCGAACGAACCAGGTGATACATCGGTGTGTTTTTGTGAGAACTTTACATTTCTCTCTCTCTCTTTATTTTTTGGATACGCGCTGCGGAGTAGTGCTCGCAGCAGTACTTCTTGCTCAATGCACACGTATACGATGGACTCGCGTCCGTCAAGCGCGGCGTCCTTTATCGCCAAAAGGTAGTTTACGCTCGTTCCCGGTCGTCGGGATCCAGGACGATTCGCCCGATATAATGAGACATAATCGCAGCTTCATTCTCTCGTCGCGTAAACCTTTACATTTTAGGTACTGTACATAGCGTATAGCCGACTCGAACACCCGTTTTACGCGAGAAAATATTTCAGACGCATTCTGAACCGCAGTAGCTTGATAATCCAGGGCGGAGCTGTTCATATAGGATTTTACGATTGATCCAATATTGGGTTATTGCTGGCTGCCAGATTTTCGATATCGACCCAATCATCTAGTCAGCAGTTATCTAACACTGGTCTAGTTCATTGGATTACAATCGGATAAATGACAACTTGGGTCCAACAATGGCAAGCGAGTATAAAAGTTTTACATCATGAAATTTCGGTGAAATTAGAAATAATAAATGACACAGATTATTTTTGCATAAAATAGCTGAATATAAATTTAAACAATTATTCAGAGTTTGTATCCATAAGTCCAGTATCATAAATTCTTTTCTGTAACGCTTGACATTGTCTACCCAAATAGCACAAATGATTATTATGAATTCAAGAAGACTTTTCTCTCTCTCTAAATTTTTTATGAATCAGCATAATCTGTCCCAAATAAACTCAAAATTTTCAAATTTTTCTTTTATAAAACATTTTAAAAGAGAATGAAAAGAATTCCTTTTATATCTGAAAAAGCTCAAAAGCGGTGACATAAAAGCGAATTCTTTTTGAACTTTTAAGAATGTTTTGAGAACAGAAATGATATGGAAATAGGATTTTTTTCATAATTCGGGAATTCAAAAGGGATTCTCCGTGCTGTCTGAGTATTATCATAAAAGTCCGATTATTTTCGCGTAATAGCCCAGTATTGAACGACATATTCTTGGCCAACGATTAATCGTCAAACATTGACGTTGCACGGTGTAATTATCCTATATGAATGTCCGCCGAGATTTCGCCCCGCGCGCACAGTTCCAACGTCGAACGCTGCGACGGTGCGAAATGTCGCGGTTTACAGATTGCAAACTCTTTCGTAGACGATTTCTATACAATTTACAAAACGGGGAGGCGCGCAAGCACACACACGGGCGCACCTGAGATTCGTCGCCACGTGAAAATGCATATCTTGCGGATGTTGCGGGTCTCGCTGTTGAATCAAACGCGTGAACGCCGCGCGACCGTGCTTTTACAACGGCGATGCCCGTTCACGAAGATCACTGTACTGCCGAATCTTTGTATTTTATCTGTTCGTCATAGTTTCCTGTCCCTGTCGAGCGTGTGTCTGTCTGAGCAGCGAGCGGTCGACGCCGCGAATTCGACAGCGCCGACGTACGACGTGCGCACGGTGGATCCGTGTGGAGGGATGTAAAATCGTGTCGAGCGTCGACGCGGCGTCACGCGGATGGTCCTTAGGAGGAGTCGAGTTCCAAAATGCCTATCCCTTGCAAAGCTAGCGTCTGTCTTGCGACGAGTAAACGCCGTCGTTTCGTTTAAGAACCTAGTAGCGTCTCTCTCAGCATGTTAACCGAATACCGTATAGGGGAATAAAAGTAGAAGAGGAGAAGATTGTAAACGCTGTAAATTGCCTTCTGCGGAAAAAGAAAAAAAAAACTGGCATTTTCCGGCGCCGTTAAGATTAAAGCCGGTAGCGTATAGCTTGTATCACCGTAGCCGCGGCCGTAGGCCGGGGAACCGCATAATTGCACCGCCGTTATTGAAAATAGAGAATGTACGTACACACAGCTAAGGGCGTGAAAATCCGTGTATATAAGTGCAAAGTAGTAATATTGCGGTGTAAAGTGGTCGCGCAAGCTCCTTAGAAACCCCAGAGATTTGATATTTTTTTTTTTCCGCCGCATACACGCATACGAGAGCATACGCCTCGCGCACGGCGCGCCGCACACGCGCAGATTAATGGTCATTAATTAATTAATTAATTAATAATTAGGATCACGGAAGATTCGCGGGAGATTCGTGCCGCGCGATCCAACTACCGATCTCTTTTTTCGTCAGATTTACACCCATTTCGAAATTTTTTACACGATAGAGAACAATGATCTCTTAGAAAAAAAATATCTAAAAAAAAAATCGGTCTGATTTACGGCGAAGGTGTAAAGCAACGTGTTTACATATTCGGACAGAAAAGTGGATTTGGACAAAAAAAAATGTCTTTAGACTACTTTCAGAATTTCGCGGATCGGGAGTCTTATCTCGCGGCACGAATCTCACGTTAATTTTCCTCACAGCGCAATTGTTATCTTTTGCGAAGATTACAAGTTACGTCGCTGGTAGCACTTACGATCGCCTCCACTACGCATACTCGTATGTGACAATAGAATATTTGCCGCCGATGGACGTTAAATTTGTTGGACGATTGTTTGATTGTTTGACGATTAACGCGGCACAGTTTGCCGAGTCTCGCGGTGCAACTTTCGGCGGCGAGCGTCGAAGATTTCTATAAAAACACACACCCAGATAGGAGACAGCTTTCGCCCGCGCGTCTCGGCGGGCGAATATTTCTGGACTAGATAACGATCAATTCGTTGAAACTCAAAGACAAAGAAGAAAAAAAAAAGATACTTTGTATTTTTCCGGAGAATTGTCCCTCTGTCTATATGCTAAGAAATCATTATCGCAACTTTTCGTAATAAAATCTATGCGAAGGTCAGCACCCGAGTATTTGAATCGAAAACCGTCTCTCCCGGCACCGCCAGCGAGTCTCGGCCGCTGCGGAGGAAAGTGAAACCGACGGGAAACCGATTTTTTTCTTTCTCGCGACTCTCACGGCACCCAGACATTCCCGCTCCCATACATCCCGTGTCACACCTTCCGCGTAGAATGTAGAATTATTTTATGATTTCCACGCAACTCACGCAGGACGAGACGCCACGATCACCGGGATCACCGAGATCCTCGACATATCGCGAAACGTCGAATCGTTGAACTTTCTCATGCACCAATGATTCTCCCTAGCGAGGAAAGAAGAACGCATGGTAGCGGTTAAATAAACATACCCACCTTAAATACTCACCCTCCCCCCTCTTTTTAATTTTCAGCGATCGCCCCGGTTGCGAGCGCGAAAATATAAGATAATCTCCCTATTTGAGGTCAATATACATATAACGAGATACACGGATTCAAGGATCTTTTTTAAAGGACAAACACGAGCTAATTTTTGTACTCGTACATGCCAAATATTCTATATTTGTACAGTAATAGAGACGCTTACTTTGTGGAATAGCGCGCGAACAATTGGGAAAGTGTGCTACAGAATATACATTTCCTTTTCGTAGCCCGTAGTCCAGAATTTTTGTAGAAACGAATACCGTAGACTCTCTGCTTCCGATTTTGTGGTTCCCGTTGTTTCGACGACTTCAGAGATCTCAAATGAGGATGCGCCATTCAAAAGGGCAATATATAACTGTCGCTTTTTAATTGTCACTCCATCCGCCATGTTGAAGGGTGTTTATCTGTTCATACTAGATCAAATGCATGAGAGGGTTAACGACGCGCATATGACACAATGACCGTTACTTAATGTGCATTGAAATATTATTTTTTTTCTCGTGTCGTTGGCCAATTACAATTGAATGAAAATGATTCACATGAAAAACGTGTCACTAGACAATTCTGCTCATTACGAAAAGGCTCACTCTTGTCATCTACGTTATTTTCCAAATGTATGTCATAGGTACGATACTTTTACCCTTTTCACCTTAAGTTTGCGTCGCGATTCCGATATATAACATCAGCGCATGTGATTCACGCAAAAGCTTCTTTACGCAAGTACTGCCTTACACATACACAAACACACACACATCTTCTATGTATGTCAATCAAAACAATACAAAAGTTTACACGGTAAAAATGTCAATAGCTTTTTGGCCATCTTTACGACACCTTTTAAACTTTTGTGTTGTTTGCAAAAGAATTTAGGAAAGAAAGCCAGTCGATACCATGTAATATACATCTAGGTGCAAGATGTAATGTCATCACACGTATATCATCTCGCTTCTGCGATTCTGTCTGTAAACAATGATGCCCATTCTTAATCGCTTTAAGAAATAATTACTGGACGGATTAACGGCAGCTTCGACGTCTCGCTTAGAGCAAGAAATGTCGCGATAAATTATTATTACAGTTAAAAGGAAGGAATAAGACAAGTTGAATGTCCGAGAGTATCGTGCGTTTAAGCGAAATATGCGTTTAGAAATTAACATAATTATATGATTTAGAAATAAAAAGAAAATATATTATATTAAAAATATTAAAAATCGTGGACTCTCTCTTTTTGAGACTAATTTTTGCTTTGAGATTTATTGCTACGCGGTATTATATCTGACATTTCGAGCGATTGTACGTGCTCGAAAAGAAGATAGACTCAACACTATTAGCGTTCTGTTTTTGCTAATTTATCGTTTAATAAGAATCAATTCGAACATTTAATCGTATGTTGAAACGCAAGTTGAAATGATAATTGGAGGTAAAAACTCGTCCTGCTGCGAGAGCATATAAAAAAAATGTCAAATTCGCGGAGCGCTAATCGAATTACTATATAAGACTTTTGAAATCATTCGCGCTATAAATATGCATAATAAAAGTAAAAAATATCAAGCTAGGGCGTAGTGGACGATAGTAGTTAATTGTTGACGACGACGACGATGACGACAACGATGACGACACAATGACGATGATGAAGAGAGATAATAATATACCAGACATACGATTAATATTTTATTGAATCTTATATTTTATTAATTATTATATATACACACATAACTATATATCGATACGATTATGTATAAATGCTACATACGTATAGAATATATGTTATTACAAATTCTTCTGTATATTTACGCTTGTTGTTTTAATTTCCTATTGGAATTATTTTAGCTATTTCTCGATCCTACTTACAATTAAAATTCGATCCTGTATTCTTTTATGATTTCCTTTCAAGAAGATCACTGATAAAAAATGATGTGCAAATTTAAATTTTATTACTGCACGTATCAAACTATTTTATTTGTCATCAATTATTTTAAAATGATTTTAAATGATTAATTATAATATTATTAATAATTTCATTATTTTAATAATTTATAAATTATTTTTTTAATGTGTTTCCAAAAAATATATAATTTAATATATTTTGATAGTACAGTCAGTTACTAAAAGGTTGCAATTTAAAGAGAATATAATACCAACATATAAATATACACAAAGCAAATCTTGAATTTTGTACGTCTAGGGATCTTACTGTTTTTAGATTGCCAGCGGTGGATCGAAATCTCAAGCACCAACAATTGAGACTGCAGTCTACCTGTTATTACAAATGCTTCAAATATTACAATGCTTCTTTTTCTTCTTCTATTAAAAGAAAAAATAAAAAGAACGCTTCGAAATAAATGTCATTGTAATGTCAAGTGAATTAAAACTGATTAAAACTGAGCTTGCTCCAAAATGGCGGCACCAATTGGAAAACGCATGTCGCCTTTATTTCTCTCGTGCATAGAGCTTGTAAGATTTGGAGATGCCTTGTTCCAGGAGAATAAAGGACAGAGCGATACGTTGAAACACACTGTGTATTTTTTCTATCCTTGTTTATCCCTGAAGCGCGGCATCTCTAGGTATACGACCTAACCTCTATGCTCTCGAGGGGTGGCGCATTACGCACGACAGGCAGTTTCCCCTCTCGATCGCCACGCGTTCGATGAATATCTCTTTCGTCTAATGTCATGTATCGCGCTGTCAAAATTTCGTGTCGTTCGCTCGACCCGTGGTACCCGTTACGATAAACGCGTTATATGTTAACGTCAATCGGATCCCGTAGAGATGGTGAATATAGATACTATACGAAAGAATTATCCACTGCACTGGCTCGTCTGGCATAACAGCTATGTAGAACTCGACAAGGAACTGTCCACAAATCAGGTTTGCGCAGACCTGCTGTTTAACAGGCTCATCTCTCATTTGGCATTAATTAGATTCCGTACGCCGACGGGACCGTGCACGTGATTAGCGCCGATCGCGCGTTTTACTCGTGTTTCACCGTTTTCCGCGATCTCGTGCTCCGGGCGTAGCGCGTCAACAGCTCGGTTATCGGCGGTAACGAGTCTTCTCCACGTAATTGACACGCTGCAGTAAGCGATAATTGCGTAATTGTTCAATGCGGATGAGTAACGCGATATTATATACATACATACACTCGTACTGCTGCTGACAGCTTGTGTGACGCGTTTGTCGTGTCGAAATTTTTTTACACATCCTTTTTTCATACCTTCCACCTGACTTTGTCGTAATAATAATTATTAAGCATTTTTTATCAGATGCTACAAAGTCCCCTCAAATCATGTATTCAATGATAAATAGTCTAATACGTATTATGTAACATGAATAACACTTGAACAAACTTGAGAAGTGCTCAAAGCGAAAAGGTTAAACATGTTTTTATATCACAGCATCTATATTTATAATTCGTGAGAGAGATAAACACAGATATAGCCTTTATGGAAAAAAAATCTATATACATTAACTTGCTGGAAAGAGAAAAAAACATGAGAAAACAAATGACAGATTGTTTATTTTATTTCGTATTGATAAAATTAATATTCCTTTTTTATGAATAACAACAGTAGTTCTGTTTTTAAAAAATAGATATACAAATGAGATAATAACAATAAAACTGACACACCACTCGGTTTTAACAAAAACAAGAATCTCTTGTCTTAACTAATTATTTTTTTATGTAAATTTAAATTGGTTGTATAAAATACATTAAATCTTTACATTTATAATAAGCAGAGTATAGACAGTATTATCAATTATAATTTGATAATATGACAAAGTAATTTGTGTACGTTCTTTACACGCAATATTATTTTATCCATGAAATTAAGCTCATAATTGTACATATATTTTTTAAATTTATGATTGTACAAGAGCTTATAGTAGTAATGTAGGTTAAAAAAAAACATCTGAAGCCTTTCATAAAAAAGAGAGAAACCTTAGATATGTGGACTTGTGACTTCTGATATATATTGCTGAAGCAATCACAACAATATGGATATGAGAACACTTTAGATAACATATCATTTTAATTATATAACAAATGCGGAATAGATGTATAAAGAAAAATTAAAATGCAATATTACTATAATAATTATTTTAGATAATATTAATTATAATATTTTTTAGCATGACATAGAAAAGCATGACACGCGAGGAAGAACACCACTGATGTTAGCGGTAACCTTGGGTCATATAGATTCTGCTGTAGTATTATTACAGCATGAAGCCAATGTTAATACAGAAAACACTCAAGGATGGACTGGTAATTTGCTTTTGTATTTTGTTTTTATCTATTGTTTGTATTTTCGACAATTCTATTTTTTATTTTCAATATATAAATAAAACATAATTTAATTTATTTTGGTATAGTGGTCCAAGAAGCAGTTGGTACGGGAAATCCTGAATTGTTGCAATTGGTACTTGCTAGGAGAGACTACCAGAGGTATTGTAATCGAGTAGCTGGTATACCAGAGCTACTTCATAAACTTAAACAGGTCAGTTTTATGTAATAATTAATGATATATTATTAATTCAATACATATACAGTTTTCACAAAATATATAATCTCTTTTATTGTAAGAGGAATTTTTTCTGCGAGTTTTATAAACTAATATTAACCCATGTGTTTTTTGTGTGGACTATTACGTGAAAGTTAATTTTATTGATTTGTTCACATTCATCAATACGGTGATACTAGTAATAGAAATCCCTTTTCAGGCGCCTGATTTTTATGTAGAAATGAAATGGGAGTTTACAAGTTGGGGTAAGAAACAGAGAATTTAATAACATCTGCTTTTAATTATAATCTTTAAGATCTGTAGTTTAATCTATAATTCGGATCTAACTGTAATTTACACACTTATCTAATTTATTTTTAACGTGTGTGTTAACTGCCGTTATTTCTGTTGACCAGTTCCTCTTGTATCTCGGATGTGCCCAAGTGATACATATAAGGTTTATAAACAAGGTAGTAATGTGAGGATTGATACTACTTTATTAGGCTTTGATCATGCAAATTGGCAACGTGGTAATCGAAGTTATGTCTTCAAAGGACAAAGTAAGCATAGATATCCTTAATAAATATTCTTTAATGGTGTTAACGTTTGTGCATGAGTATTGTAGATTTAATTTTAAAAAATTGTAATTGATTATGTCTTGGGAATGCCAATTATTTGTTTGTTACTAAATTCTATATGTTAATGCAAGCTGCATCAAATCCACCTATAGCAATCAGATGTAAACGCAGTTATGTGTTCAGTTTGGATGGTCATCACACAGGTGATACAATCCTAACATTTAATTTGTGTGCTGCACTGCTAAGAAATTTAATGAAAACATAAACATTTCGTATAAGCACAGGAGACTTTTCCCAAAAAACACTAACATTACATACACAATGTTTAATAATAAGCATATCACAAACTATGGATAGGTAGAGCATATTAAATTTTGAGTAGAAAAGCTCTTTTTATTGTTTTGCAATTATGACAATATATATAAATAAAGAGTTAACTAATAAAAATCTAGAAATCAGAGTCATTTGACGAGAAGACAGTTCAGTATTATAACAATTCAGTATCGCCGCCAGGCGCATGACAAGACATTGGAAGGAACGATTTGTTAATGGCAATACATAACGATATGATGAGCAAGATATGATGCTGGGTCTCCGTGCGCTTAGCGACGATAAACGCTAGGCTGTCTTTTCTCATCGAATCATATGAATACATTCCGTTTTGCAGATTTTTATTAATTAATAATTTTTTATTTACTGTTTAATCGCAAAATGATGTAGGACTTTTCTATTCAATTTAATCCGCTCTACCTACTCACGGCAGGTACCCTGTATTTTTTAATATATTCAAATTTCTTTTATTTTTACCTTTTTTCTTATTTATTCCTATGGTTTATACAACTAAATAAATTGGCGATTAAATAATGTGATACGAGATATTACTTTTATATCATGCACGCGCGCGCGCGCTCACAAACAACACACACATCTTTATGTTTATAAAATATATAATATGATATACGATAGTAATATGTTCCTTTTTATTATAATAATTTATGATATATTAAATTTTATTTGCTATATTAAAACAATTTTTATAAAATTTATGTGATATTTTTGTAGATGATGGAGCAACAATGATGGAAGTAGATCATGAAACAAGAAAGGTTTATGTTGAACATATGAAACTTATAGGAGATGATAATATACAATTAATGGAACCATCTGAAGAAGGTGTGATAGCTCGACTTACCAATCCTATAGTTACAACATATATAGATACAGATAAAATTAGTTTTGAACGGTAACTATTTATCATTATAATCTTTAATAATGATATATGTATATTCATATTCTGTTTCGTATTTATTTCAACAATATTGTTTGTGTCAAATTAGCAATAAAGCAGGTCTATGGGGATGGCGCTCTGACAAAAGCGAAGTAATAAATGGTCATGAATGTAAAGTTTTTAGTGCAAGCAATGTGGAATTAATAACTAAAACCCGATTAGAACACTTATCTGAAGCTGATAAAGCAAGAGCTCGAGCACCAAGGACTCCTTTACAGTCATTTCTTGGTATCGCAGAACAGCAACAAGAGAGTTGCAGCACTGTCGCTGCTAGTGTAATTTTTATTTCAATAATTCTAATCAATAATCATGCATTTAAAATATATACTAATCAACTTGTATATTTTAGGAAGAATTTAATAGTGTAGGTAATTCTTCTAATATAACGGCTGAGGAATATTTTGACCCAGCTGTTGATTTAAATGGAAGAGATATAGGTAGACCAAAAGAAGTTAATACAAAAATACAAAAATTTAAGGTATTACAGATTTTTTGGCTTGAAAATTATATATTACATATTGTACTGTATATACTAATTAAGGCAATTTCTTCACATTCAGGCAACTTTATGGTTAAGTGAGGATTATCCATTAAGTCTTCAAGAACAAATTATGCCAATTGTAGATCTGATGGCTATATCTAGTTCACATTTCGCAAAATTAAAAGATTTTATTCAAATGCAACTTCCAGCTGGTTTTCCTGTTAAAATTGGTAAGATTGATTTGAATATTATGGATTATATATAATATATTGTGTATATGTATATGTTACATACAAAACATGT
This sequence comes from Tetramorium simillimum, assembly GCA_011636635.1. Taxonomy (NCBI): domain Eukaryota; kingdom Metazoa; phylum Arthropoda; class Insecta; order Hymenoptera; family Formicidae; genus Tetramorium; species Tetramorium simillimum. The sequence continues at coordinate 7,055 of VBVQ01003473.1, read as the reverse complement.
TATGTTAATAATCAATTCTTTTTCAGAAATTCCATTGTTCCACATTCTTAATGCAAGAATAACGTTTGGAAATATATTTGGTTTAGATCAAGAAGTACCGCATGTAGGTCATTTGCAAGAAACTAATCGTATAACTTGCTTAGTTGACGATATTTGTTTTGAAACTCCTAGTGGATATGCCAAATTAGGTAAAACTTTCATCTTATACATATGTTCTACAATTAATGTATACAATTTGTTAATTCATATTGGTTGAATATAGGTGCAGAAGTTAGGACACAATTCAGTATTGAAGAAGAGGACGATTTGCTACAGTTTGCAATTCAACAAAGTCTTTTAGAAGCTGGCAGCGAACGTGATGAAGTATTGTTTTTTCTTTGTATTTTTTGTTTTATAATTATCGAAATCGTCACTCACATATGTATATATGTGTATAGTATACATTACCTCTGTTTTATATGAAAAATATTTATATAGGTTGATATATGGGAAGCATTAAGAGCGCAAAAGCCATCTAGACCAACTACACCTAATATGACGACTGAAGAGGAAAGGCAGCTTCAAAGGTATGCGATAAACTTACTAGAGTGAATGCTATTGATGTTCTGTTTTTCAGTTAATTTTGTCATTCGTGAGCTTTTATTATTAATTTTGCATGTTTTTTGTGCTTCAATTCATGTTCAGACAGGTGGGTAATTCTATTGCAAATATCAATTTTGAGTAAATTATTCACACAGCAGAAATTACTGATTTAAATTACAAAGCATTTTTAAAAAATCCTTGAAAATATTGTCAAAATAAATGTTAATATAAACTAAATTTGTCAAATTATTTATCATAATTTTTTGTAACATAGGGCGATTCAGGCTAGTTTAGTGCTATATCAAGAGACAGCTGGATCGACAGAAGGTACTGCGAATTCAACGGGTATAAATGAAAGCGAAGATAGCGATTCTCTTGAAGATACTGCGGAACAATTGAGACTAGCGTTAAAGCTTTCGGAGCAGCAGCAAATAGAAGAGGAACAACAACGGTTGCTGGAAGAAGAAACGTTTCGTCATGTATTGGAACTATCTTTGACGGACAAGTAAACTTCCAAAATGTGCAATAGTGATAAAAAACAAATTTACTACCGTATATACTTCCAAAAGTGAAAACTCTTCCAGTCTCAAGAAACGAGACTGTACAAAAAAATCATTTCCTACATTTCATAGATTGCAAAGTGCATTATGGAGTAATAATGTTGCTTACAATGGACATTTGTTATTAAAATATATAATTAATGGAAGTCAAAAAATGGAAATAATATAGTAGTAGTTAAGCAAATGAATAATTTAAATTATGTTATTTATTTCTTAGCTACATTTTATATGAAACAAAATTCTTCAATATTATAGACATCTCAGCAAGTATGTAACGAAGTCTTGAAAATTACAGCTCTTTGAAAAAGATACAGTCACAATCGACAAACAATCAAATAGTATTTGTGTAAATCCTATTAACTGAAAGTAAATAATGTAAGTTACGACTGTTAATATCTGGAATAAATGGCATGTAATTCTCAAGCCTTCAACAATTATTCGTCTGATCCTTTTTCCTTGGTTTTAATCTCTATTTCTATAAATTTATAATAATTGCAATTATAGGATGATATAAAAAGGTAATTATCATCTTTGATCAAATCAAACATTTTTACAAAGATCTCTACAATAACATAATTCTATATAATATTTTAATTCAGTGGCGTATAATGAACTATTAGGAATATACAGAAAGTATTTATAAGTATTCAGTCCTCCTTCCAAAGTTTTTCATAAAAAAATCGAGGATGTAATATTAGAGTAAAAATTAACAGTATATTTATTTTAAAAAAAGAAAATTTTGTTTTTGTATGTTATTTTGTGTTTTTACATACACAAACATACAATGTTCTATTTTAATTTACTCTCTCCTCCAAAAACTTTTATTTTTGATTGTAGAAAAAATGTATGGTTTGAAGGAGGGAAGTAAAGTAAATTGGGATACTCTGTGCGTGTGTATATACTTAAAAAAAATTAATTACTATATTCCATTTTTTATTAACAGAAAAGTAATTACCAGTGCATTACAATTTCTTTGCGTGTCTTTTAAGATTAGCTAACTTGTTATCAGAATACCATTAAAACATGATTATATTTTTCTTCTGGGCATTATAAGTAAAAAACTTGCATTCGTATAAGACATACAAGTATAATCACTTTTGCATATACGCATTCACTCAACGAAAATATGTAGAAAAATAAAAAATAAGAAATTATTCCCTGATGACATAATAAAAATTACCAGTAGAATTATCAGCGGCGGAAGAACCGGCAGTCATTGGACTGCCATATTTCTGCTATTCAAACTCCGATTGTGCCCTGAAATATGATTAAAATTATAAGCATATAATTTATCAAAGAAAAATATCAATCGACATTTTTTACACAAACTTTGTAAAAATGGTGCCAAGTATAGTAGCACTCTGTATATAACGTTGTTCGTTTTTATGCGCTTGCTGATGCCATTTTTTGCGTATAGCATTCCACCGTTCAGTATGATCCTTCATTAATTGCTCTTGCGTTTTGAGAATTTGTCCCTCCTGTAATTATATTATGTATAATTTGTATCTGTTATAATATAATTGTTAACACAAAAATGTGTACTGTGTACATTTTTTATTTTTAAAACTTTAATACAATAACTATAAATTATTTGAATAATTCTTTAATCAACCTTTTATAAGTCAACACATACATTAAATGAAAGTCGAAATCAAGCTCAAGATTTGCTAATCATCAAAACAACAAATTTTGTATGGAGTTATGTATCACTCTGTGAATTGTTTTAATATAAATTCAAGTGTCATTAATCTATCGAAATTATTGACGTACGTAATCTAAGTTCAAATCATCTTTCTCTCCAAGTATAGGAGATGGAATGCGATTTCTTGGTATGGCTTCTTCACGAGGCAAAGGAGGTGGCAAATAATGGACATCACTTATCTCACCGTCAGCACCAATTAAATTATCTGCCATACTAACTTCGTTAATTATTTCTGGACTTGGACTACGTATCCTATTCACAAATAAATGTATTTTAGTTATGTACAAGAGAAAAAGGAACAAAGAATATCTTTATAATGATTTAATTGTTGAGTATATTGTACATATTTTTTCCTTACATTTGTTTTTAAATTAGAGAAATTATAAAAAATACTGCAGTATAACTAAGAAATATAATAATGTTATAACGACTATATATATATATTATACAAAAAATTTCAAGTATAATAAAATAATCATCCAAAACTTTAATATAATATTCGAGTAAAAATATAGTATTCAAGTAAAAAAAGTAATATCAACATAATTTTACTTACTTAGGAACCAAATGAGGATTCCTCGGTTGATTGGCCATCCAAGCACGGCATATTGGATATAGTGGCGTGTCTTCTTGAAATTGAGCTAAATCAACACTGCGATCAAATAATTTCATCACATATGTATGATGAAACGCTGTGTCAGTTTGTATCGGACGGCGACGTCTCACTTTCCGAGTTTGTTGGAGATTAACAGATTTTGTCCTAAATGTCACAATTATTGATAGATTGATTTGTTTTGAATAAGCAATTTTATGTAATTATAAAAGGACGCTTACATCTTTTTCATGGAATGTTTATAATCCGAAATGGGACTGTCGTCTGATTCCGCTGATGAACCAGTGTCACTATGCTGCAACAACTCTCGAAGAGCACCCTTTAGACGATCCCTCGCTACAAGAACATCACTATCCCCTATAGGGATTATAATTAATATTATAATACTTAATATATTAATACAGTTTGTAACAGCTTGTTGCTTTTTATGCATCTATTTACCTATTTCATCTTTTATTTCTACTTTTATCCGTCCTGGCATTATTGGCGGTGGTTGAATATTTCTTTTCTTTCCCATCTAATCATTATGTTATCAAAGTTTTAAATTAATCCATTCTAATGTTAATATACTAATGTTTATTTAAATATCAGGCTATATATAATAGAAACTATTGAAAGCACTGTTAATGTAACATTAATTTATTTTATTTTATAATGGTTAACTAAGCAACACTAAATATATACATTTAGTAAACAAACAAGATTACTTTCAACAATGTCTGAGCCACATGGAATAATTATACGGAAGTTAATATATTAAATTTAAATTCACCGGTACTTCGTCTCACGTTCGTCCAACATAGAAAGTATATTTCTCTTAGGTATCTAGAATAAATTATTAAATATTATAATTTCTGCTGCTAGAACAATGTAGGCTATCAGAGAGAAGGCAAATCTCGGTTTTCACTTTTTCTAAGATTACACTTGGAAAATAATGACTGCACAATATAAGAATCGTAATAATACAATCGTATATATTTCTAGCTGCACTAAATTTGTTTTACATTAAAAAGCCTTGATTTTGCGCCCTCTTTCTAACCTATATAACCTATACGTACTACTGTAATCACGCTTGCGCAGCGAACGGTTGCAGCAGCTGTCGAGAGAAATCTTTCCTTAGCTTGGGTGCACTACGTTATATTTTCTACACTTGAAATTAAATAAATATACAATCAGGAATTGAATTAAAAAGGAAAAAAATAAACAATACAAGAGATTCAGCTATACTTTACTATACTTTCTGTGAAATAGATCTATAATAAGATGTTAGAGGAAAAGAGAAGGGATAAAAAGAGTTCAGCCACAGAGAAACCTTAGAGCGGCCATCCCGGCCTTTTTCGTGGGACCGATCGTTGGCCTAGCCGCCGCGCCAAACGTGGACGTAGAACTACGTGGCCACGTTCACTGTCGATAAATCGCTTCCGTGCGTGGTGTAATCAGAGAGAAACCTGCATATAATAACATCAAAAAGTGATTTATCGACAATGGACAAAAAGCGGATGTAGCATGGGATATACACCATGCATGGAAGTAACTTATCGACAGTGAATGTGGCCGCGTATGTTTTACATCCATGTTTGGCGCGGATGCTAAACCAAATATCGGTTCCATGTAAAAGGCCGGGATAGCCGCTCTCATATTTCTCTTTGATAATTGACAACTGCAACAACCCAGTGAGAAATGGTTGGTCAAATCGATATCGATTCCGATGTCTTTTGCATAGAAAAGGCATCAATTCGACGTCGATTCGACGTCTTTTTGAACATCATTTCTCACTGGGAACAATGTCGGCTTTCGATATATCGACCGTCAATGTCGATTTCTCTGATTTGCCTAGATATCTCGGCGGCAATCGAGTGCGCGCTATGTTGGCCGGCCTGCGCTCGTCGCCGCCCGTTCTCGCCGCTGACTTCAGTACGCGCTTTCAGTTTACGGTGTGTCGAAGCCGTGAAGACTTGGAAGTGTTGCCGCGAGCCATTCGGACTTTTGCGATCTCGCGTCGGCCGGGGATGTGATCCGGCCACGTCGACCAGCTATACGCAGATCGGTAGTCGCGGTAGAGCGTGTTCTCGGTCCAGGTGCACGATTGTGACGCGCGCATTCCGCATACCAGAACGGACGACAGAGAGAGAGAAAAAAAAGAGAGGGAGAGAGAGAGTGATAGACGAGCGAGAGACGGAGCATGCGACCGCGCCTCTGCGACGTTACTCGGCGTGTCGATGAGGATGGGAAGTGCGCCGCCGCCGACGACGACGAGGACGAGGGACAAAAGTGAGTCAGGGATAACGTCGTTGCGGTACGTCGTGCGGTGCTGCAGCATCATCGCTTAGGAATGGTATCGCCGTCCAAGCACCAATACCAGCAGCAGCAGCAGCCGCAGCAGCAGCAGCAGCAGCAACAACAGCAGCAGCAACAACTCAGACAGCCGTCGAGAGAGAACAAGCGACGAACGTCGGGTAAGTCCTCGACGCGCGTAGTAGCTCCGCGTTGCATAATAACTCCGCGCCGGCCGTTGATAGACACTGCGTAGAGCCGTTCGTATCTCACGCGTTTTACGTGCCTCTCCATCTATATACACACATACATACAAAGCGAGAGACATACGTACGTATATGTATACACAAAACATGCCGAGGGACCGATCAGTGATCACTGAGAGTGCTCGGAGTATCTTCGGCGAAGAGGGACGTGAGATTGTTCCATACGTATGTACTGTCACTGAGAAACTCGAGTTGTTTTACAGAAGACCGAGATCTGCCTTCCAGGTCCGTGTTAGCTTGGACGTCAAAAAGCAAGTAGCGAAAATCTTCGCCGACGTGCTGGAACGAGTACTCCGAACCGATCACCAGCGTTCCCTTCGCCCAGTACAGTGACAAACACTAATGACGATTCGTTTTGTATGTCCCCGTCTTGTAACGCGTTCTCTGGATGTGAGTAACAAGACTGTTGTTATATTGCTTGATTAGCGGCCGCACCAATTTGTCTGTATCATGTGATTTGTACAGCGGTTGGTACGAATGCGAGACAGCGACTGAGCATATACAGTACAAAGCGCGGCGGTTTCCGTTTCGCGTGCGTCCCTCGGGAAAAAGGAAGGTCCGCGGGAATGTTTTCCCGCGGTGCTTCGAGTCGAATGAATGAAACCCTGTCACGTCTCGTCGCGTCTACAGGTGCGATTGTCCCGCACCTTGATCTATTTTTTCCAGCGCAAGAGTGAGTAAAGTATGTCTTTTTTTCTTGAAACTTCTTTTGTAGATATTCATATACGAAGGGGCCCGCAACCTCTGGGAGAGAAGTCGTTCTATTTGGACATAAAGAACCATGCCGTCGCGACCAAGCTAGAGGCACAGATCAGGGAGTTGGGTGGTGTGAGTTCTGCATTTTCATCTCTCCTGCTGCTTGCGCGCGATGCTGCGTTAGAGTAGAGCAGAGCCCGCAGGCCCGTGGCCCGCGTTTCCCGCTTCGTTTCTCCGTCGCTTATCGATTTGTCAGAGCGTTTTGGTGTATTTCGGGCCGAGTGTGCGAGCCCCTCTCTCACTTTCTCCACCTGCCTCTTTCTCTGTTCTCCCCTCCTTCTCTCCCCCCCTCCTCCTGCTCC